>JAGGCT020002576.1:0-25000 GCA_017654935.2 Phymorhynchus buccinoides | reverse complement strand
AGATCTAAATAGCGTGCATGCCACAACATTGATGGCTCAGAAAGACCGGTGCACTTGTATGCAAATCCTTCACAGATGCATTGCTCTGGACAGGGAAGATTACAGTAACGCTCATCATCTTTGTATGGACAATGGTTTATCCCGTCACAAGTATAGTTAGGGTGCAGACACTGACCAGAATATTGACAGATGTAGAATCCAGGGCACGTGATGTTCTCTGGAGGAATATCCTCATCTTCACCGAACGGACAATCTTTTTCACCATTGTTTATTAAGAAAGAGGGAACGAAGAGTCCACTGAGGCATTCAAACGCCTCTCCCGAGTTGTGTTTGTCAATTGTTGTCATTCTAGACATGCCATAGCCATTAAAGGCAACTAATGAAGGCATGAAGAATTGAAGCTCAGACATTTGCATGATTGAGAAAGGGGGACAGACGTCAAAGTACAGAGCATAGTGCTCAGGCACACACCCAATACCGGAGCACATGGACATTGGTATTGTTGCAATGCTGCTGCATTGGGTACAGTCCATTTCATCAGAATCATCAAAACAGTCCGACATGCCATCGCACCGTTTGGATCTGTCGATTATTTGAAGATTATCACAAACGAAGACCAAATCTAGCATCGGGGAGTCAGGTACTGTCTCACAGTCCTGTTCGTCACTCCCATCAGCGCAGTCACTGTTGCCATCACAGACCAAGGCGTAGTGAACTGGCAGCCCGTACCGGCAATCGAACAAGGCGAATTTGGAGGAGCCTTGTTGTTCCTCTGAAGAACACTGGTGAAAAGTCTGTACCAAAGAACCGTCAGCACACCGCTTTGTGGCTATCTTGCCAAGTGGGTGGCTGGGGGGAGAAAACTTGACATTGAATGGTGGATTTACTTTAACAGGGGGCATGGTGGGGTTGGGTTTCATGCAAACGTAGCCCTGAGGGCGAAAATCAGACAGCACACATCTTAAAGGCTTCCAGTGAATTGTAGGGTAAACAGCTAGAACTGCACAGTCCTTCAGTTCCCCATCCCTCTGAAGCTGCATCTGCGTGAAGGCAATGGGGCTGCCCTGGTCTCCCCACTGCCACACGAACCTGACACAAAATAAGGGGATTTATTATTAAGACACGGTTTTTTGTGGCTTTCTCTGACAAACGCTCATATACTCCTAAAAATGTGACAGACTACCTCTTCCCAAGTGGAGTCGTTTGCTGAGCCAAAACTAAGGCAATGAATATCATTAAAATTTCCGTAATGGCAATGAGGCTTTATATTGAAAATTCTCTGCTCCTGTCTCGTGCCCTGAGATGCGAACGCCACCTACTTAAGATTATCGTCATTGCCTGTCAGAAACTAGTAGTATATAGCCATATAAAATTATCTGCTCCTGACCCATCACCAGGGGACATGGGCAGTTCGGGCCTAAAATTATCGCCCTTTCGTGTCGGCAAGAAGTAGTATAAAGCCTCATTAAATGCCTACTAGTTTGAACGTCATAGTCTTCCACAAAAGACTAACCGATGTCATTGATGATGTCATAACTTATGATGTCATAAGCGTGGGGTGATGGTTTTTGGCTTAGATAAGCCAGAAAGGATATATCTCTAGACCATTTTCTCAGATTGTGTCTAACAGATTTGTTTTAAACTTTATAATTAAAAAAATTCGATAATTTCTATGTTTTCTTCTGGCAGTGAAGGGGTTAAACCACGATTCTGCATTCCAGCAGAAACTAATGTTTGTACAGCTCTCAAAGTACTATGAGCCCCTACAACAGGTTTTTGTTAACCAATGATAAAAAGCATTTGAATGAAGGCGCAAACATCACCTGTACAGATGGCGTAACTTGGGGGAAACCGACTTCACTTTTCTTATGCCCACCACGACTTCTCTGTGGCCGCTCTGTCTGACTATTCTGGAGACCAGGGCCATTCCCCCCACATCAGGTAGTTTGGCCAGAGAGGCCTGGTATTGCGAAGCACATCTTTCTTTCGCCACGCTGGGATATGTTGGATGGGAATCACCGTCCTGATATGCAAAAATCTGGTAAAACTCCATCTTGAAACACTGGTCACTGTAAGGCACCCAACCAGGCTCGCATCCATCTTTGGTGTACTGGCAGTCACTCTCGTCTTCGTTACCGACACATTCTTGAACCATGTTGCATCGAAAAGCTTCGGGGATAATGACATCACCAGAACATTTGAACTGAGCCACACTGGTGTTGTAAAACCCCCAAAAATTGTCCGTGAAAGGTTTTGATATTGGCATTTTAGCTCTGAGGTGAGCGAAATACGTGATGTGAACAACCGAAGTTCCATCAGCAAAACCGGAATATTTGGGAGCTTGGAGCACGACCAACACTCTATGAGCGTACAGGAGAAGAGGACTGAAGTCCATGGCGTCAGTCTCCTTATGGGTGAACCTCCTCTGCTCCAGTAGTGCTCTTTCCATACCTCCTAAGTCGTAAATGCATACAAAGATCTTCAAGACACATCTCTTTCGCATGAGGATCTCATTGAACCGGAGTACAATCCCGTCCTTGAAATGGGCACGTATGTACCAGTTCCAGGTCTTGTTGTATTGTTTATCATGCCAGTTTTCTATCAGTTCGATCTGTCCGTGTCTCACCACAGTTATTTCGTCTCCATCCAACAGGGTCATATTTTCCATGTGTCTTACGTCTTCCACGTTCGGACATGGCCTGCGCGAGACAGAAACAGACAGGGCCGGACCTACGTTTTTAAGGGGTGGGGGTTAATTCATCGAAGGTGCGAAGCACCAAGACCCCTAGGGGGGTCCAGGGGCATGCTCCCCCGGAATAGTTTTTAATCTGAGAAGCAAAATAGTGCAATCTGGGCATGAAATAAAGGACTAATGCCATTACTGTTCATACCCCTATTGAAACATATTTTGAGCCATTAAGTGCCTATCAACTGGTATGAGGGCTAGGTATAGCCCGCAAGGAAATTTAGCTGCCGCTCGGCGACATGAATTATTTGGTGTTTTTTTTTATGAAAAAGGATCCGGCCCTGACAGGGGAAGACGTGGTTGTCACGTACTGGTAGCAAGCGTTACTGTTACCTTCATTGCCTTCTCTACCGCTGCTCCATTAGAGATTTACTTCGGGAGAAACTGTTGTTGACTTGAACAGATCTTCCTCTGAGTGAATAACAGTTTTGTTCAAATATGATGCGTAAGGCTGTGATGAATTGAACGGATGCTGCCAACTGTTCAACACCCAAAGACATTGGAGCACCAGGGTACAGAACACCAATGATCCTATTGCAATCATGTTATATGTGTGCAACTTCGGCAAGGCAATCTATGAATGTGGGGTGGGTTGGATGGCTTACAAACAACACAGCAACACGATGGCAGATGGGTTCTAGGATTTTATTCAGGCCTCATGAGAGAGCATGTCTTCATGTCTTGACCGGTCACCGGCAAGGTAGGAAACGGTAGTCATAGTCGGATGTCTAAACACCGAAAGGTTGTGCACATCAAATTACCGAAATGTAATAGTAACTTACACTACAATGAAGCCATCCGTCTTCTTCTTCTTTTCTTTTATACCGAAATACTATCGATATATACTGAAATCAGACTCAGACTCAGACGCTCCAGCGTCGTGCGACGCATGACGCAGCCAGAGCGCACCAACGGCTCCTATCAGCAGTGAGTCTGATGGCATCGCTCCAGCGTCTGTTCGCCAGCTGAAGGTCTCGCTCCATTGTCTGACGCCGGTTCATCTTTGGCCTCCCTCTCTTCCTCTGCCCCTTTGGGGTCCACCTGAGAACCTGTTTTGCGAGTCTGGATAGGTGGCAGTCTGGCGGCGTGGCCCAGCCAACTGAGACGGCGTCTGCAGATGATACTGGCCATTGGAACTTGCTTTGTGTGTTCTCTCACCACTTCGTTTCGGATAAAGTCGCTCCACTTGGACTTCTGGTGGGCCCCCGATGTTGGTAGGCCACATGGTTTTCACTCTCCCATCTTTTCGACGATCATAGTGTGTTTCCAGTCTAATGTAGTATATAAATGTATGAAAGGATTGTGCTCTAAAGTAGCGTTTCTTTTGTCTGAGAGGTGCTGTCCCTTGAGCCATTCAATGCCCTTTGCGTGAGTAGCCGCCTTTAGTACCCAATCAATTGTCAGCGCAAAGAGAAGTGGAGACAACAGGCAGCCTTGACGGACCCCCGTCAGTACCTCGAACCAGTCACTGTATCCATCTTCTGTTCTGACACAGCATCTCGAGTTCCTGTAGTTGTTCTCTATGGCGACGACAATTTTTGGTGGTATGCCATATGCGCTCATGATGCCCCATAATAAAGGCCTATTGATGCCATCAAATGCCTTAGTAATATCAATTAAGCTGATTGCAAGGGGCACCTGGAACTCGTTGCAGCTTTGAATGATACGTTGCAATGTGAAAATTTGCTCAGTACAGGAGCGCTTTGGTCTGAATCCTGCTTGCTGTTCCCGGAGTTCCCTGTCTACTACATCCTGCATTCTGTTCAGGATAAGCTGGCAGTAGACCTTGCCTGGGATGGAAAGGAGAGTCACCTCTCTCCAGTTGTCGCATTCAGTCAGGATTCCCTTCTTTGGAATGCGGGTAATGGCTCCATTCTTCCAGTTTTCGGGCACTTCTCCTGAGTTCCATACCTGGTTGCAGAGTCTGCATATCCACTGTGCAACGCTCTCTCCCCCTGACTTCAACATCTCTGCAGAGATTCCATCCAATCCTGGCGCCTTGTTGTTTTCAGGCTCCTGATGGCCTTTCTTACTTCCTTTTCTGAGAAGTCATCTGTGTTGATTGGCAGAAGGTCAGGTGGGTCTTGAATATCCGCTGGTGAAGCTGTTTCCGGCCTGTTGAGAACCTCTTTGAAGTTCTCTGCCCACCTTGCCAGTTTATCCTCTCCTTTGGACAGCAGCGTGCCATCCATTGCCGCCATTGGTCCGGAGCTCGCCTTAGCGTTGCCAGTGATCTTCTTGGCGATCTGGTAGACAGTGCACATGTCGTTACGAATCGTTGCTTTCTGGGCTTCTTCAGCTTGGTCGTCAAACCAGGTTCACTTGTCCTTTTGGGCACTGCACTTCACTTCCCATTCCTTCTCAATGTACTCCTGGCAGAGTGCGTTGCCGTCAGCAGTAACACAGTGTCTCTGTTGGTGCAGCTCTTTCCTATCTGCTATCAACTTCCATGTGTGGTCGCCGATCCAGGATTCTCTCAGTGCCTTCCTATAGCCAAGCACTTCCTCTCCCGCTTCGATCATTGCATCTTTCAATCCTTCTCACTATTCTGATGTTCCTGATGGTGGTACTTCAGACAACACTGTGAACCTGTTGTTCAGGAATGTTGAAAACTGGTCTGCTACTTCTGGGTCTTTCAGCTTGGTGGTGTCAAACCTCTTACGTTTTGATGACTTTTGTTTCTGTGTTTTTTCCCGCTTGATCTTTAACTTGGCATTGACAAGATGGTGATCACTGCATACGTCTGCCCCTCGACAGACTCTCACATCCAACAGTCAGGGTGTTCTCCGTTTAGGTCCAATAGCAAAGTGGTCTATCTGCGTCTTGGTCCTGTGGTCGTTTGAGACCCACATAATCTTGTGGATGTCTTTGTGGTCGAATAGTGACGATCCAATCTTCATGTTGTTCATTGCTCAGAACTGGATGAATCTGTCGCCATTGTCTGAGCGCCCCCCCCCCCCCCCCCCCCCAGGCGTGTGGTCCAAGAACATGTTCAAATCCTGATCGGTCTCCACCAATCATGTCTCCCATGACAATAAGTAAGTCGTAACGCGGCGTTTTGTCAATCATGTCTTGGAGCTGTTGGTAGAACCTGTCCTTGTCCTCATCATCATAGTCGTTGGTAGGGGCATAGCACTGTATGATTGTGACTCTGGCGTGAGATGAACCAGTCGTGCTGACATGAGTCGCTCATTGTTGGGTGTCCACCCCTCCAATGCACTGGTGGCATGTTTGTCTAGTGGAAGGGCAACACCTCGATGTATCCCATCCTGACGACCTGAGAACAGAATAGTTTTATTCTCGGATGTGAACTTTCCTGAGTCAGTCCAGCGGACTTCACTGAGTCCCAGGATGTTGAGGTTGTAAACGTCCATCTCTTTGATATAACATGTGCTAGCTTGGATGTCTGGAAAAGCGTTCTAATGTTCCAGTAGCCAATGCGAGTTACCGCTTCTGCAGTCAGAACGCGAGTCATCAGGCCGCCAGCTTCCTCATCCAGACTTTCATTGACGTCCTTCATAGAGTCTCCAGCCGGAGACGGCTGTTGCTCTGACTGCATAGATGTTGATGCGCTCTGGTCTGTTTTCGTAGCAGGTGCCTTTTTTCGGGAACAGGGTGCTGGCCTGTAGCCCAACCTCAAACATTTATAATGGAGACTGCATGAGGGTTGTCTCTGATGACCGCAGGCCGATGTTTCACAGTACAGCGTGACTCGCCCCCAGTTGTATACGCAATTCATATTTAACGTGCACAAACTTATAAATATACACATTCACATTGACGTATCGCCCTCTCTCTCTCTCTCTCTCTCTCTCTCTCTCTCTCTCTCTCTCTCTCTCTCTCTCTCTCTCTCTCTCTCTCTCTCTCTCTCTCTCTCTCTCTCTCTCTCTCTCTCTCTCTCTCTCTCTCTCTCTCTCTCTCTCTCTCTCACACACACACACACACACACACACACACACACACACACACACACACACACACACACACACACACACACACACACACACACACACACACACACACACACACACACACACACACACACACACACACACACACACACACACACACACACACACACACACACACACACACACACACACACACACACACACACATGTATATATATATATAAACACTCAAGAAAGAAAGAAAGGCAAACACAAATCTTCAGGTTTATTCCCCAAGCTTTCGGCTGCTGCCTTCTTCCGGGGTGTTTATTCACAAACATCAAGTTTGTTACTTCAGCAACCCATGTTCATGCACGCTGATAAGCAGTGCTTATACCAGAACTTCAGGGGTCTTAATTGTTTAATTAAGTTGTGCATAATGCTGTGCAACAAGGTCCTACAGAAAAGACCGAACAAATGCAATGTTTTGTTAAAACGTTATACAAGTACTCCCCGTTTATAGTAAACTCGGTTATAAGAAATTTCAGTAAAGGTCAAGATGTGCCACCCCCCCTACCTATCTCGGTTAATTCTATTTTTCCGTTATTGCCTTTCTTACCATACATAAAGCTGTATTTTAGGAACATTTTTAGCTAATAACCTTTTTGGAATACTAACCCTATCCCTAACCCTAGCCCTAAACCTAACCCTACCCCCCACCCTATAAGACGGAAAAACGCAACGAACTACAACTGTGACAAATCGCGGTGTACTGCAGTACATAGTGGGGGGTAGGGTTAGGTTTAGGGCTAGGGTTAGGGATAGGGTTAGTATTCCAAAAAGGTTATTAGCTAAAAATGTTCCTAAAATACAGCTTTATGTATGGTAAGAAAGGCAAAAACGGAAAAATAGAATTAATCGAGAAATGCAGGGGGGGGGGGGGGGGGGGGGGGGGGGGGGGGCACATCTTTACCTTTACCGAAATTTCGGTTACACTAAAGGAGAGAATTTTAAAACACCAATTCTAGCTCAGTTTCGGTTTCGGTTTACTCCTCTATTTGTTAAAAACAACAAAATAACACTACTTTAAGGGTGAAAAAAAAGAAGCAAAAAATCAGACTTTTTAAACCACAGTTTTGATATAAAAACACAACTTTAAGGGGTGAAAAAAGCAAAAAATCAGACTTTTTTAAACCCAATTTTAGATACAAAAACACTACTTTTAAGGAGAAAAAAAAAAGGAAAGAAGGAAAATTCTTTGTTAAATATCGAGATGATTTTATTCTTTCTTCACAAACATTTGTACTGACTAGGAAAATCTGTTTTTAATACTAGTTTACAAAATTTATGTTTTTTTAGCCTTTGTTTAATTTTATTTTTTTCTTCTTTTGATTCAACAACATCATTTTCATCAAGACATTCTTCAAAGCTGTGTTTATCTTTAGTAAAAAACAAAACAACCGTCTTTAGCTGTTCTCTAAAGTCCATTAAAACCGAATTATACTTCTGTGTTAAAATCCATACGCTAATTCCTGCATGCCGACCACTGAATGCTAGTTTTGCTAAACTATTTCTTTTTTTGACAATGTCTTTTTCAGCTGAACAGTCGTCAATTAAAAACAGACTTCTTGTTCCTTTAAACAGTTTATAAAAATACTCTAAACATTCGCTTAGTTTATCACTTGGATTGACTAAATAGATTTCGTCATCTGACCAAATGAACTTTCTTTCTTTATAAGATTTGTTGTATTCTAAAGTAGTACAAAAAATTACTATGTGTTCAAAGTGATTACGATAAACCGTTTGTATTAAATCTAAAGCGAACACACTTTTTCCACACCCAGTCATTCCGCAAAATAAACCACAATGAGGTTCTTTTGTAAGGAAATTTAAACTGTTCAAATCCATTATTTTAATACACAATATCTTTTAATCTGTTGTCTTCAATGTTCAGCTGTGCATCGCATAATAAATAAACATAAATATATATTTGCTTATTCTCTTCTGCTTCTTTGTGGATTTGAATGTTTATTCCTCCTGACCCATCACCAACTGTTCTTCCGCTCCCATGTAGTTTGTTATCTTCTGTTGTTCTAAGATCTAGCCACAACGCATACTTCGAATATAAATAATCTTCGAGTCTGACATCATGAAGATGAAGGTCTTTGCAAATTAAATCAGCCGCAGGGTCTCTTTGCCGACCACCTCCACCCAACAGCTTTCGTATTTCATCAAAATGCTGATAAGGTAAAAGACCGCTTGCAAACAACTGATTCGGTTGTCCTTCAATCGTACATGTTAGTTTAGTTATTTTAGGATTATGAAACTTCTCGCTTAATCTGTTAAAGGGTTTTTTGGACTCCTCAAACAGCAACAAAATCCCTTTTAATGACCTTGCAGATACATTCAAATCGATGTTCCAAATTGTGTCTGATTTGTTTTTAGGTATTTTACTATGATTTAAAATTCTGTTGTAGTATATTGCTAATCTTGTCTGGTATTGTTGGGAAATCAACCGAGCTAATTCTTGATGACGAACAACATCAAACTCTAATGTGATGTCTGAAATACTATATTTTGCATCAGGATCTGTCGCTGATCTGATAACACGACTGTAATCATTAAAAGTTAATTCATACATAAGCCTATCTTGTAAAGCACCCTGATAATACGGGGAGTGCGTGTTTAGCAGCTCGAAGTCAAGAGGTACATAAAATCGATTGCCATAAACTTGTGCAACCAACGCATCTTGATTGCTATCTTTTTTGTCTGCAGCATCAATTCTATGTTTTATACCATTATCTCCCTGTATTCCTTGATAAGTTCGATCTTTTCTTTCATTTTGTGTGAGCCACAGGTCGCAATAACTCAAAAAGACATCTGCGTTATCTAATGACATTACTTCTCTCCCTTCAAGTTTAATAGTAATCTTACTAACGATCGCTCTACCAAGATTAGCAACTAAAGTTCTGTTTGGATCCGTCGCTGACTCCAGTTCTATTTTAAATGCGAGACGTGCGGTACCTGGCACAATTACTTCATTAGATCCCAGACTAGGAAATCTTACTGATAATATTTGTCTTTGATCGATAATTGAAGGATTATTACTTATCACGATACTCTGCCTGGTTCCTTTAACACCGAGTGGTTCTTTTAACCGTCTGTATGGATCAAGAATTGTTCCGTATGATTGCGACATCTCTTTTTTAGAAATAAAATAAAAACATAATTATAAATAAAAACATGGAAGACATAGGAGCAGACCACGATTATGATAATTCTGAACCTGGAGATGACATGAGTGAAGACATTCCTTTATTGTCTCGTCGTCGTAATCTACCATCTTTAAGACAAGAACTAGATGAAGCAGAACCAAACCCGAATGTAGAAGTTAGACCAAGGGAAGATAATATAGTAGTTGGAAAATCACACTATGAAATGCACCTAGAAACAAAGAAATCGAAAGTAATGGCTTTTCGTAAATTTATAGGTCAAGATTTATCCGATTTGTATGATCCTAATGACTATGTTTTAGATAGTAAAGGTCATTTATATTTGGATAATGATAAATGCACCCAACTTACATACAAAAATAATCCAGCAAAGTTTTATAAAATAAGTTCACTAATTTCTCAGGGCACCCCCACTAATGATCTAAGACATATTGGTGTTGAACCAGACCTAAAACCAAAACCAAACCTAAGCACAGAAGCTGTTTCTGCATTTCAAAACGTGCAAGATAATATACCAACTGATCCCCAACTTCAAGAAATACCTCTTAGAGACTTAAGTACAACTGCTGATCAAATAATACAAGAAATGGAAACCAGTTTAACAACTTTAGAAAATGAAGAAACCCATCTAAAAACATTACACGACTCACCATTACCTATGAGAGAACTAATGGCGCTCAATTCAACATTACAATCTACCAGAGGTGAGTTAACAAATAATCTAGCAAAGTTAAGCGAACTTGATTCTCACATTGACAGAGAAAAACAGAAATTAGTTGAAGCAGACGACAACAATCTAGGGCAAGACGTGAAAGACAGAATCACACAAAGACTAGATGACCTTCAACACGAGAGAGCTGCAAGACTAGAAGTACTGTCAACTAACCGCGAACAATTACGCTCACAATTCAACAGAATAAAAGAAACCATCCAAATAATGTTATACGAAAACACGACGCTAGCTGAACGAATAAAAACTTTATTTAGAGAGCAAGGAGTCACGATTGCGAGCGTCATGACAGCTTTAGGGTTTGCTATCTCTACTTTAGTGTTTGCTTTAACAGGAACAGGTGGTGGGGGCGGACAATTACCTTCTCCACCTTCTCCACCTTCACCGTCAAAAGACTCTTGGATTAAAAAACAACTGGAACATTTAACGAATCTATTAAAAAAATTAGGTGAAAAAGCTCTAGATGCGCTACCTGGTATATTAGGTGGTTTAATCAGTTGGCTTTTTTCTACTGCAAGCAAAGTAGTCGGTTTTATGGCTGAACACTTATGGGCATTAATAGTTTTAGTTGTTGGATTACTCTTTAGTAAAATAAAAATAAACTAGACCAGCCGTAGTTAAAAAAATAACTAATGCTGTCTTTTCGTTTTCATGACTGTCAGTTAAGTTCGTTAAGTTCGTTGAATTTGTTAAGTTAATATTCTTTTTTTGACTGTCAGGGATTGGATGGTGTGTTCTTTGTATGATCGACAATGCAGAATTTATTTTTGAATTTTTACCAACTGCTTGGTTATCCCCCGCTATAAGGATTTCGTTGTTATAGTTTACAATTGTTCCTATTTGAAGTCTAAGATCAGAGGGCAGCATGTATAATCCACTACCAACAGCAAAGTCTACTTTTGATCTTGCGAATCTTAAAACGTCTTGATACCTTTTAATACTTGCCGGGAGGTCAACTGTAGAATTGATTGCATCTTCTAAATTAGCTAAATACTGTTTTTGTGCATCAAACCCAGTAGAAGGATCCATTATCTCAGATTTAACTTGCGCTTGAGATCCCAGCAAACACCACACGTAAGTACGAATTGAATCATTTACTCGTTCTATTCCCGCCTTAGTTAGTCCTTCGGAAGTGTCTAAAATAAATGTAGTCCACACGTTTTTATGTTTTTGTTGAATAGATCCCAGATGAACGGTCGTACCTGAAGAAAAAGACGTGTAAGGAGGATTCCAATCATAGTTATACTTTCTGTGCACACCCCAATAATAAAGTGTACCCAAACCATGATTACGATCTAACTTTTGTCTAAAGTCTGTATTCAAGTTAATGTTAAACTCGTTGCAAATCCGTTCAAAGGCCTTCATGTCAATTCTGTTGTTGAACGGATTAAAAGTTGAATCATTCGGTAATGGAGCATGCAGTTCAGACAAAATACGTCTAAAAGTATAATAGAAATGAAATCTGTAAACTGCTTTTGCCATGAGATCAGGATGATTTAAGTGATCAGTGAAAGAAACACCACACCCTGTTGTTGCGCAGAACACAGCAAAGTTTAACTGGTTTTGATAAAACTGCATTGGATGACTAAACCATGCCTTTGCGATGTTATCATGTTTGATGCTAGGATTTAAATAATGGTTTAATGGATTACTGACCTTAACTTCAAAAGAATCAACTCCCACTGCAACAACTATTGAATCAACAGCTATAGTTTTAGGGTTATATGATCCAACTGCATATTTAGCGTCTTTGTTATATTTAAAAGCATTCATTTATATATCCGCAATAAAAATGTTTATTTATATAACTGATCAAGACGAGCCAATACTTTTACAACGCCCTATTCACTCCTCTGGTCCCGTCTATCTCTCCGAACTAGTAACTGTCTACTTACCTGCTCGCTCCCTACGTTCTTCCTCTGACTGCTGCACACTCAAGGTTCCTCGGGTCCACACGAAATCGTTTGGTGAACGATCTTTCTACTATTTAGCACCTCACTTATGAAATTCCCTCCCACAACATGTCCGCTCATCTGACTCTATTTCCGCCTTTCGCTCTGCCCTTAAAACTCACTTGTTTCGGACATATTATGATTGATTAGTGTTTGTGTGTGAGGTGTGTGTGTGTGTGTGTGTGTGTGTGTGTGTGTGGGGGGGTCCGTTTGATTGCAGAAATCTTGTAAAAAATGTATTTACAATTATTTTATTATTCGTATTTTGTATGTAGAATGTCTACGTCTTGTAAACTTTAAATGCTTGTAAATGAGGTAGAAGGGTATTTTTGTTTTTGCAAAATTTGTCTATTATAATTAGTCATGTAATTGGTATGTCGATGGCAGTATGATTTTATTTCAAGTTGCAGTATTGTATTCAAACTTCATTGGGAATGTGAATGTGGTCTCTATGTTTCTTCTTAGAATGTTCATGTTGTAACTATTTTACTTGTATAATTAATTGTGTGCGAGTGTGCGTGTGCGCATGCATGTGTGTGTATGTGTGTGTGTGTTTGTGTGTGTGTGTGTGTGTGTGTGTGTGTGTGTGTGTGTGTGTGTGTGTGTGTGTGTGTGTGTGTGTGTGTGTGTGTGTGTGTGTGTGTGTGAGTAAGGAAGTAAGAGAACGTTGTGTGTAAGCATCATGCTTATTTTACTTTCTAATGATTAATTATTTGTTTGCCTTTAATGTTCTTGTTATCAATGTAAAGCGCACTGAGCTCATGTGAGAAAGAGCGCTATATAAATTCCCATTATTATTATTAAAAATCATGGTTCTCTAAAAGTAGCGCTCCATGAAATTTATTACAAAGTCAAATGGGTCAACATAAGCAAATCCTTAAAAAACAATTGGATAAGAAAAATTACCAAAGAAGAAAAGATTGAACTAACTATACCTGATGGTTATTATGGGTTTTGTTCATTAAAAGAAATATTAAACGACTTCGACATTACTTTAAAACTTAATGAGGGAAATTTGAAAGTGAAGATGATGTTTAGAGGCCAAAAAGGAGTAGTATTTGAATTTGCTAATGAATTGGCTAAACTATTAGGTTTTAGATTAGACAGGTTCCATGTCACTGATAATGCACTGGAAAGTAATGCATTTACTGCTGTAAAATCACTTAATCTCGGAATACATTCTTTATTATATTTTCATTTAAATATCCTGAGTACAGATGACAACTTATTTGATAACCAGCCATCTACTGTGTTAAGAGTTCTCCCATCAGCAAAAGCGGCATATTGCGATTACGAAATTATTACGTTTCCAACCTTACAGTTTAAAGAATTAATTTGCGGGGTTCACCATTCACTAAAAATAAGAATAACTGATGAAAAAGGAAAAGAAGTTCTGTGCGACAGCCTTAATGCTTTGTTAGAAATAAAATAATTTAGTATAAAACAATGTCGCGCGGGCCAGATCAACCGGTTATGCTTGACCCTGTTAGATGCGCAACTTTAGAATTGAAGGACCTAGCGGACACAGAAGACTTTGATTTAAACGGGGAGATAGGAGCACTGTATGGATTTGAGTACACAAAAGACGGCTATTATAAACGAGCAGAAGTAAGTGATAAAAAGGTTCCTAAACTAGAGCAACTGCGTAATGTAGTGGCTGACAATGTTGGCCAGTTTGAATATAAAGTTGTTAAGAAAAGGGACAACAAATGGCATTTAATTCCATTCGTTGATTGGGAAATTAAGTTTGAATTTTTAAGCCCGTTTACATTCTTTGATAATGACAAACACTTTCGCAAATCATTTAACTCAGGACCGTTACATGTCAGTCTGATTCCACAAAACAACAGCAGAAGAGAAATAGCGATCAAACCTTATAAAAAGAGACAGTATTTAATACACAGAAAAAAGACAGTAACGAAAGATTCAGCCACGCTATTAGAGTTCATTCCTAGAATGGTTTTAGCAGACGAATTTACTATGATATTTGAACTTTCTGTTAGAGCAGACAACCCTGATTCCCTGCCTGTTGGTGTTAGCGACAACCTAATGAAAGGGATTCTTATTTCTTGGCAAAACTTGGATGTTGAATCAGTGAGATGTACTATTGTTATTCAAAACCGCGGTGAAGAAATTAAGGCAGTGTCGACCAGTGATAAAGTTATATTAAGTGTTGATCCAAACAATCTCAAAGAATTAACGTTCATTAATGTTACTAATTTAGATCTCATTGGGTTTTATTACACTGAAAGCATTTTGTCTGATGATCTTCTTAAAATGATAACAAGTGCAAATTAAATGTTAAATTTTTTATTTAAAAAAAAAGAGAAAGATGTCCGTTAAAGTATATCCAAAAATACCGAAAGAAGATACTGACAAAGAAAAGACAGAGGGTGATGATCCTGAAATCAGAAAGTTCAGATTGTCTACTATTACAGAAATACAAAGAGAATTGGAAAAAGACCTCACTAACTATAACAGAACCAAACGAAGGTACTCTTGTTTGTTTAATTCAATAACATACTTAAATACTGGATTTGGAACTCTAGGTACTTTAACAGCAGGAAGCTCTGTAGGGTTGTTAGTGACAGGTGTTGGATCACCCATAGCTTTGCCTCTAGGTTGTGTATCGCTGACGCTGGGGTTGTTTTCAATCAGTACGTCTGCTTTCAACAAAAAAATAAAAATAAAACTTCAAAAGCATACAGCCATGGTTCAATTAATAATGGCAAAACTTAGTTCATTTCGATTGATTATCAGTAAAGCTTTGCAAGACTCTCAAATTTCGGATGAGGAGTTCAATAGATTGCAAACAGATTACAACGACTACAAAATGCAAAAGTTTGAACTTCAGAAAAAATCAAGAGCAAGTTTTTCTCAACCGCAAGACATAGAAGCGATAAAAAAAGAATGCGAAAAAAAAATAAACGACACATTAAAATCTGTTCTAGGGAAATAACAATAAGAACTCTAAAGGGTGTTTATTCAATTCAATATGATTACAAGTTTCGAAAGTCTACTGACTATGACACTTAGTTCTCCAGTGACCAACTGCAAAGGAAAACTCTGGTGATTTAAACACACGCTTTGTATTGTTTGAGTCAAGTGATTTTTTATTTACAACAGTTGTGTTTATCTCGTGTAACTTAGATTGTATTTTTATGTTGTTATGATAAAACGTCTTGCTGTCGAACAGTGCTTTTAAATAGTTATCGTGTGTCATCACCATTTGAACAACAGGTCTACTGATTCCTTTTGCTTTTTTAACTACACTAGTTTGGCTTTCTATTGAATACATCTTCGCTCTTAGTCCAACGTACTCTTTGATTACTTCGCCATTCAGTTCATCCTTCATCTTACTGATTACCTTTTTATTTGCAGTTGAATGTAATGGAGATTTAATTGGGTAGTCAGATGTATCATACTTAGAGTCTGATCCTTTCACTGAATCTGTCTCTAAATCTTTGTAAAAGTCTTCAGTCGGAATGTTTAGAATAAATGAATCCGTGTCTGTGTACAATACTTTAGATTCTGGGTAGAGCGGCTTAAAGTAGTCGTATAAAAATTCTAACATCAATAACTTGGACAATTCAAGAACAGCAAACCCAATGAAGACAGGTTTGTCTAGCTTCACATTAATTTTCTTCATCATTATTCCGTAAAGGTTGTCATGGAACTTTCTGAAGTCTTGATAATTAGGTTTTGAAGTTAGTTTGATTGCTTTGTTTTCTTGGGTAACTAATCTAACGTCTTTACGTTTGTGCGGGTTTTCCATTGTCTTTCCAAAACAACTGTTATTCATTAACTTGAAGAAGTCTTTTTCTGATGAATCGGTAGCTTGTGTTCTAAGATTAGTGTTCTTCATTATATACGGTTCCATAAACTTCCTCTGACTAAACGAAATGATTCTATGAACTGCTGTTAGTTTTAATCCGTGACGTAAATAGAATTGTAGGAGTCTATAATGACAGACGTATTTTTTGTTGTTGAATAGATTAGGCACAAGTTTTGGTAACTCTGATCCTACCTGAAGTCTTTCTGCTGCTAACGGGTAGTCATTGTGTAGGTCATGGAGTTCATCCGGATAATCTAAGTCGACTTCTAAAATAAATCCTGTTTTGTAGGAGTCTGGTAATTTCAAAAGCCACAAAAGGCGATGTTAACATTTTAAAATTACGTAATGGTAGTGACTGACACATCGCCCAACCATAGAGATTGTTAGCATCTAAATACATGATATAATTTGATGGCTTAGTAGGGTCGTAGTCGTTTAAATACTTGTTGTTGGCCTTACAATAACTGTGTGAAGCCATACTAATTCCTCCACGTAGTCCGTCTTCAATCATCTGGAGAGTTGGTAGGTCGGAGAGTAAGTCAATCTGTATTTTAGTAAATCTTAAGAAAGCATCCCAACTCATACCAGGAGCAGTGATATAATTAGCAGGGTCTAGACTGTAATGTTTTATACACGTTTTTCTGTAATTTTCAAATACGTCCGCAGGCAAACAAACGTCAGCCATTAAATAAGCATCATGATAGTCTCCCATGGTTTTGCAGTTTAATTTAATCCACGTTGAATGTGCGTGGTTGTAGTCAGAGTCACTTATATCTTTTCCTTTTAAACTAGAGAAGAATGCGCCTTTAGGTGGTAATTCTAAATCATCAAATTTATCCCAGGAGTTCATGTACTCGTAAGGGTATACTCCTTTTCGTACAAGTGTTAAATCAAAGTATTCTTCTGTTATAGGGCATTTGGATAGTGACTGACCTAAAGATTCTAACGAACCCATCATATGTTGTAGTGAATCATAAAAAGATAATTGTCCTAATGTAAATGTCATGTACTTTTCTGAAGACTGAGCTATACAACTGACGGTTCTAAATTCATCAGTAACTGCTTGTAGAATTAAGTAGGAATCATAACCACGTAGATTGTGAAAGAATATAGGCAGTTTCCAAGACTTTGGTTCAAACTTTAACTGCAAATTACAGGAGTTGTGTGCTGCTCCTCTGAATTTTCCACTAATGTGATCATGGTCTCGTACTTTAGGGTTAGTTGAATAATCCGGGTCCTCCTCTTGCATAAAACCTTTTTTACAAATCCAACATTCAGTAGCTGATTCAAATTGAATTAAATCTTCAGGTGTCATGATTAAATCTAATAAATTTAGTTGGTTAGAGCATTCATTTCGTAGTTTTATCATTCTCATTAAAAAGATTTTTGCAGCATCGGGTCCTCTATAAAGTTCAGGCTTTGAATGTTTCCCGTCTGATCTAACAACAATAAATGCGTATGAACAGATTTGATGATTATTTAATAAAACTGTTTTAGGAAGATTTTTAGGTGCTGGTCCTTGATACGGAACGATGATAGATTCGAAGTCAGCATAAACAACATAAGGACTTAATTGCAGTTTCTCCCAGTTTTTAAAGAACACCTTATTTCCTTCTTTTGGAGTATTAAGTTTAGTATTACAGTCAACGGATGAATTACAATGTTTTCTATGTTCAACTGCTGCATAAATACTTGGCATTCTCTGTAAACATCTTCGGCAGAATTCTTGTTTATGCCCATCTTTTGATGTAAACTGAATAAGTCTGCTCATTGTACGAATTAATGTATAATGGTAATGTGTTTTTGTTTTATCTGTTAGTAAGAGTAGATCAACATGATTTTTATCGGGTTCATTACTAAATGGGGGAGTGTTCTTTGATACACGGATTGGTTTAAGGTTTTCTTCTGATGACCATGTGTAGACGTTAACTGATATAGGTTTGTTTTGTTCTTCAAACTGATCAATTTTATCAACACTAACAGGGAAGTCAATTCCATTAAAGTTTAATTCATTTATGTAAGCTTGATAATTTGTTACTCTTTCTGCGTTCTTTTTAACATAATGTAGTTTAGCTAAAACGCACCACATAAAACATCGGTCATCTGTATTCTTAATGTTTAATACTGCTCGTTTTAAAAGTTAATCTTTAGGTAAAGGAATAAACGAGTTTCCTACAATGGGGGCATACTTACTTTCTTTTAATCTAATTTCTAATACTCCTGCTTCTGACCAACCAGATCCTCTCAGTTTTGCCTCTTCTGATACGATAATGAACTGGGTGATTAAATCGTCTGCCCAGTTTTCTGTAAAATCATTATAAGTCAGAATTACTTGTTGTTTAGTAGAGACCCATACTTGTAGCTTCTCCTTATTAACTGTTTCAGCATCTAGGTAAACTGCCACCATTACTTTAACTGGTGGTTCTGTTATCAGTTTTTCAGGTATTTGTGAAATAGCATGTTTTACACTTTCTAGTACATTTTTTGGATCAATAACTTCTAGTTCTGTTTCTTTAAAAACATTGTCTAAATGTTCGCGTTCATCATCAAGCGTCATTGCCATGTTGAGTTTCTTTTTCTAACTCAAATTTTTTTTTAAATTTAAAATTAATTATTTGTTGAAAAGGTTTAAAGAACAGATTTTCTATGTTTGCGAGGGCAAAAAAAGAAGAAGAAAGTTTTAAAACAATGATTAAATACCATAGAAGAAGTCAGTGTCAGTCATATCGCATTTGATTTGAATATAATGTATAAGTTCAAGTAAGCTTTCTTGTAAGTTTTCTTGAAATTCCCGAAGAGGTCGACAAAGTTCATTAGTGTTCGCCTTTACAATCTGTAATACAGCTTTTAATCTTTTCAATAAAATTATATATATTTTTGGAACTTTTAAAAGATTGAGTCTTGCTTGTTTACACAAACAATTGAAATAGCTTTCATCATCTTCATCAATATCTTCTTTCATCATTAATATTTGCTCAGGTATTGCAAAGAATTTTGGATAGGTTTTGTTGGTTGTTCTAAGCTTAAGTAATTTATCTTCTATTTCATGAAGTTTAACTTCTATTTCATAAAGTTGATCATTGATAGTTGAATCGTCCACGTTATCCGTTAAAATCCGTGATTCAACAATTTCTACTGCTGCTTTCATGATTACAAATTGAAATTTGATGAGACCTTTTTGAGCTTCCATTTGAGACTCAATTGTTTTACTTAAATTAAATTACAGGAACTGTGCCTAGTGGGATTAGCTGCAGTTCTTCTTTAACAAATGCTCTTTTTGGAGCAGGTCGTGTTGTCGTATCAGTTTCTCTTAAATAATACACGGGAGGATTCATTTCTATTATTCTTTTTATTTCGTACGGATCAATGCTCCATATCGGGTCAGTTGCTCTTATGCGAGTGTCTCCTTCTGCTTCCCCTGGCGCATAAAGAAATCTTACTTTTACTCCAAATGGTATTAGTTCTTTTGTAGTTGAATGTTGAATTGGCAAGTCAATTGTTTTCTTCTGTATTGCTTTTACTGGTCGGAGTCCAGTGACCTTAGATTCTTCGTTATTCATGACACGCAGAACGGAGGGTAGTCTTCTAACCCATTCAGTGTTTCTAGTTGAATCAAGGAGTTCTCTATGGTATTGATAAGAGAAAAGTCTTTCTGCCAATTGTTTGTTAAAGTTTTCGACTAAGGCTTGAGATCTATGGTTTCCAGGAATACCCCTTTTAATAACGACTTTGTGTTTTAACAGTAGCTGATTGAATTGTCCTTTAAATTCTTTTCCTTCATCAACTTGAATTAAACGAGGATAGGTTAATGGACCGCGTCTATAGATTTCTTGTAAAGCAACAGAGACTGAAGTAGCACTTTTATCAGTTAACGGTTCAGCATCTTTATATCTTGAAGATAAATCAACAACTGTCAACGCGTATTTAAATCTTTTTCTTCTGATTAAATCGTGAGGGAGGTATAGAAGATCCATTTGATGCGTGTCATTAGGTGTTGTGTTGACAAAGTGCGGTCTTTTAATTCGTTTAGGCGCTGGTAAATAGATTTGCCAAATAGCTTGTTTAGATAGCCATTCTTTTGCTGTTTGTTCAGTGACTCCTGCAGCTTGATTTAATTTTTGAATAGCAGTTAAACCTTTCCAATAACCTTTCGGTGAATAATAAATTTTAGACATGTCGTTCATTTTAATACTACACGTTTTTCGCGATAAAATAAACAGCAGTCATACCAACTACGATAAATGCTATTTCCTGGAGTTTTTGTTTTTCGGATGGTTGGTAGAAGTCGCTTAATTTCGGTGGTGGGAGCTGTTGGAGGTCTTCTCCTGTCACTAAATAATACTCTTTAATAGCGTCGTCAACATTCCTAAAAGTGTATGCTGCATGGTTTTGCAGTTTTAATTTGTTGTTAATAAAATCTAACTGAGCGAGTCTTTGTTTTTCATAGGCGTCTTGTGCTGCTGCTAATTGCTCCATTGCTCGATTATGTCTTTGTCTTTCTTCGTTTGTTTCTAGCTTACTGAACATGTAATTACTACCTGAAAAAGCAAGTGCGTTTACTACAGCACCGCCAATCATCATTGCGAGTGAAGCCATTTTATTTTTACATATTTATATTTTCTGGAATTATTCCTTGCTTAACTAAAAAGTATTTTGTCGCGATTGAAGCAGTAATTATAGCGATTAGTTTACCAGAGTCCTCTAGGTCAAGTTTTCCAAGGTTAGCTGCTTTCATTTTCAATAGTTTCTTACCAACCATCGTGTACGCAACAGAAAGTCCACCAATCAGAGCAGATTGATATACAAGGTTAGCAACAGTTTTTTCAGCACTCATTTTTGTTTTTAAAATAAAAATAATAAATCAACTAAAAAATGAATTGCGACGAACTGTTGTTAAATGCGCAGGAAGCAGTAATTTCTGATGAAGTGTCAACAAGTGTCATGAATAAAAAGGAAAAGTTGTATTCTCTGGCTGCGTGCGGAAAAACAAAACAATACTTAGGAACAGAATTTAGTATAGAACAGATTCAAGTAATGTCTTCTGCTGACATTGAAAAGTACCACAACAGATACGAAGCGCAGTTAGGATCTAAAATGGTTAAAAGTTTAGGTCAAACAGTGTTAAGCTTGTATACAAAGTTAGTTAATCAAAAGAAATATTTTTGCAATGTTGTGAATTCATCTGTGACATATATAACATTAGGCCTACCCTTGCCTCCTGGGGTTGAGAAAATAGGATCTTTGGATAACAGGTCTGGATTTGATTACTTTTGGTGGCACGGGTGTTGAGCCATTGTGGTGCTGGGATGTCACATTGGCGGTGAGGGGGTTAAAATGTTGTGGTTGTACCTTTTCTTATAATTTTAATTAATATTAATATCCTTGACATTGTAATTGTTTCAAGTGGATTGTGAAATTGCAGTATTGTATTTTGTGTAATCACTGTAATATCAGACCTGTGGCTGGTTTTTTTTTTTTTTTTTTTTTTTAAAAGGTGCTGGTGTTTATTTGATTAGTTTATTTGACTTATTTATTTACTTTATCTTATCCTTGATGTTAGTTTTTTCTTTTTGTTTATTTGTTTACCCATTTATTTACTGTCACTGTGACCCCCTCCCCCCCCCCCCCCCACCTTCCCCGCCTTTGCTGTTTGTTGTGTTTTTGTGCCTCTTGCCTCTGGGTCTGTTGCGTTGCACTAAAGGGTCATAATGATATTGTTTTGCACTGTCCGCCGCATGTGGTGGACTCACTAATTAATTAACTTTTTTTTTCTTTCTTTTTTTCTTCATTTTTTGTGTTTCTTTTTATATTTGTTGTTGATTTTTCTTGTTTCTTTGTAATGTGGAGAAAATGTGGTAGAATGGTTGGCCTGTTTGTAACTAGATATGTACTTTCACTTTTTGATGTTCATGACTTGATCAAGTTGATGCCATTGTGTGTTGTTAGAAAGGATATGTGTAAAGAAATGAGTTCGAAGGTTACCTGTTTGGACTGTTTATGCCTCCTAATGCTTGTAGTCTTGATCAGACCAAAAAATATGATTTTTGGTCTTAACAAATTGAAATTAGTTATTGTTAGATACATTAAGTTTCTTTTTTATTTCTATTTAAATGGCTATTAAAATCATCAAAATAGCATCTTTTGAGAGAAAGATTACTCCATTTACTTGATCCAAGACACACACTTTGATCCCAAGTTAGAAAACTACATTAGAGCTGAATGGGGATATAAATGTTACTTTGCATCACACAGTTCTAACTCCCGTGGTGTTGCCATATTGTTCAATAATAATTTTGATTTTCAATTAAATAAAATTTACAAAGATCCAAACGGAAACTCAATTTTTGCTTCAATTAAAGCGTTAGATATAGAATTACTACTTGTCAATTTGTATGGACCTAATCATGACAACCCAGACTTCTATATTGAATTAGAGCAGAGAATCTGTGAGGTTGGGGGAGAAAGGGTAATTATTGCGGGAGACTGGAACTGTGTGCGCAACTTTAATATTGACTGTTTGAACTATAAACATAACAATAACACAAAGGCACAAGAACAAATAGATGACATGATGGATAATTTAGGCTTAATTGATATTTGGAGGGAATTGAACCCGGAACTTAGACGCTACACTTGGAGACGACACAACCCTATACAACAAGGTAGGTTAGATTACTTTTTAATGTCGGATATATTGTGTAGTTATGTTAGTGATGTAGATATATGCCCAGGCTATAGAACTGATCATTCTTTAATCTCACTCACTTTACAGAGTGGTAAAGAAGAGAAAAGACATTTATTATGGAAATTTAACAGTTCTCTCTTGAAAGATAAACACTATGTAGAAGATGTGAATGGGGTGATTAAAGAAGTTATCGAAGAATATGCAGCCTTGCCCTACAATCGTGACACATTACCTAAGGTTCCAAGACTTGACCTTCAGTTAGTTATTTCTTACCAGTTATTTTTGGATACACTACTCATGAAAATTAGAGGGAAAACAATAGCTTATGCAACTATGAAAAAAAGAAATACTTTGAAAAAAGAAAAGGAACTTGATGAGAATATAGAAAATTAGAAAGAAAAACAACACTCAATGCGGACCAAAAAGTGGATTTAGATAATAAAAAACAAGAGCTTGTTGATATTAGACAGAAAAGAATAGAAGGTGTTTTGTTGTGATCTAGGGCAAGGTGGGTAGCTGATGGGGAAAAAATAACCAAATACTTTTGTGGATTGGAAAAGAGGAATTATATAAGCAAACAAATAATGAAATTAAAAACTAAAGATGGGTTAATTCTAACTGAAAATGATGACATTGTCAAAGAAGTAAATACATTTTACAAACAATTATATTTCAGAAGAGATGTAGAACAATGCCAAATTGAAAGTCTGGTCAATGAATTACCCAAACTTAGTCAAGAAGAAAAAGATAGTCTTGAAGGGGAAATAACTTTAGAGGAAGCTGGGGACGCATTAAAAAACATGAGTAACAACAAAAGCCCTGGTAGCGATGGCTTCACAGCGGAGTTTTTTAAAAGTTTTTTGGTTGCAATTGGGCCCATTTGTAGTTAGATCACTAAATGAGGGATTTAGAAAAACAGAATTATCCACAACACAGAAAGAGGGAATTATTATTTGCATACCCAAAGGGGATAAACCTAGAGATCAGATTACTAACTGGAGACCTATATCTCCCTTAAATGTAGTATATAAAATTGGTTCAAGCTGCATTGCTAATAGATTGAAGTGGGTTCTAAAATTTATTGTTAGTGAAGACCAAACTGGTTTTATACCTGGTCGATTCCTAGGGGACAATGTTCGTTTAATTTATGACCTTATGGATTACCTTATTAAAAGGAACAAACCTGGGTTGTTACTTTGCCTAGATTTTGAAAAGGCCTTTGATAGCGTAAACTTAGACTACATGCTTAATGTTATTAATGTGTTCCGTGCTGGACCTGATTTTTGTCGATGGATAAAAACATTTTACAAAAATATAAAATCAACAGTTTCAGTAAATGGAAAATTAAGTACTTGATTCCCTATTGAAAGAGGTTGTAGACAGGGTGATCCCATCTCTCCGTATTTGTTCGTAATGTGTGTTGAAATATTAGCATTAATGATTAAAGAAAACAAAAATATACAAGGTATTAAAACTGAAGATACTGAAAACAAGATAGCTCAGTATGCAGATGACACTGAATTAATGTTGAAAGGGGACAAAATATCTTTCGAAGCCTCATTCAGCACCATCGACAAATTTAGTAAAATATCTGGACTTAAATTAAACACTGAAAAAACTCAAGCTATATGGTTGGGAAGTATGCGAAACTCACGTGTTAAATTTTTACCACATTTAAAAATGGAATGGAATCCTGAGCCTTTTAAGATTTTGGGAATTTGGTTAACAAATGATTTGAAAGAGTGTGTAGATCTGAATTTTCGAGAAAAATTCCTAGAAATTAAATAATTGTATAAAGTTTGGATGAAAAGACAAATTACACCGCTCGGTAGAGTGGCGATCCTTAAATCTCTCATCCTATCTAAAATTACACACCTGTGGATTTTACTGCCTAACCCTCCAGACTATATATGTAGGGACATTCAAAAT
>JAGGCT020002575.1:10000-22500 GCA_017654935.2 Phymorhynchus buccinoides | reverse complement strand
TATATCTGTCTCTCTGTCTGCTAGTTTGCTTGTCTAGTATATTCTGTCCGTTTTCAACCAGTCCTTGTCAGCCTGTCTGTCTGCTTGTATTCCATATGTCTCTCTGTCTGTCCGTTTGCTTGTCTACTATTTTCTGTCCGGTTTCCAACCTGTCTTTGTCAGCCTGTCTGTCTGCTTGTATTCTATCGGTCTCTCTGTCTGCTAATTGGTTTGTCTATAATATTCTGCGTTTCTTTAGTGTCTGTCTGTCACTTTTGCTGTCTGTATTCTGTCTGTCCTTGATATTTGTCTGTCTGTTTTATATTTGTCTTTCTGTCCGTCTGTCTGTCTGGTAGTCTGTCGGAATTTGTGTTGGACTCTTTCATTCTGTCTGCTGGTCTGTTTATCTACCTGTCTTTCTGTCTACATGCCAGATTAGCTGCGTTATATCTTTACTGCTATCTGATACTTATATATTACAAGAAAACATCCACGATATGGACTTAAAAACTACGATATTACGCATACCTTATTATAAGTTTAGAGTATTACCAACAGAACAACCAACAACTTTAGGGCACTAATCTGGATTGATCTCTATTAAGATACTGACATTTATGTGTTTTAGATGTTTAATAATCTAGCAGTGTTGTTGTGTGTTTATCCAGCAGGTATGCTATGAACGCTAAGAACAAAATTGATTTAAAACAAAAAAGAAGGTTTATCGACAATTAAGGTACCATGATCAAGCGTGATTACAATATCGTTCAACGTATCTATGGATGATATTATTTAGAGGCAGTTATCGTTTCTGTATGTGATTTTGTAAAACAAATAGCCCTTAAAACACGCTAAGGGCCATGATCTTTTCTAAGTGGTTTTTTACCTAGCTTGCCACATCACAGTACACAAATGAAAGTGTTGAGCAATTTCTATTGGGTATTACTTTCTTTTGCTATGACACAATCGTGTACTGGTCTCTGAACACGTTAACAATATTCACAAAACATCTCTATTTGAGGCCACTAAATGGCTGCCTTTTGCAAGAGTGAATGCCCTTTTGGATACTGACCAACAGGGGCTTCACTCTCGTTTTCAAGGGCGTTGATAACCCTAGTTGCAGTGGCAAATAGCCCAAACATTGTAAATCTAGCCACATTCTTGGCGTGGGCCCTACGCTGCCGCTACGTTCTCAGTGTAGTATCCTGCTACTATTTCGGCTGACCACGCACTCACCAACCTGTGTCCTCCTTGTTGTCCTCGTTCTCACTATGACACCGCCACGATTCCTTCCCCACCAGGTCTTCGCTATGTGTGCTTTCAGCACGTTCAAAATGCGCGTAGCGAGAACGCACCGTACCGCGCTCTCCACGCTCCTACCAAGACCCCACCACGTTTCGCCCGGCTACGGTCCGCTCCGGCATGATCAACTACGATCAGTCACATTCTGGGTGATCGTGGAGGACGTAGCGAGAACGTGGCCTAGATGTGATCGGGGTGTACCTCAACGGTACATTTGTAGTTCGTGGGATAAACAAACGTCATACGGTGCTATCATTCTTCTCGTGTGAAAGTGACAGGTCCTTCTGGCTTTTCTTCACGAGAAGATTGATAGCACCATCTAGCGTATAACCCTAATTCATGTTTCTGTTTTCTCTCAATCAATTGACACTTGCATTTTGTTAAAAGTTTGTCGTTCCCAGCTAGGGAGGGCCTTCTTTTAGAATTTGGTCGAATTCCTGCTCGGTGGTGTCTTTAGACTTGGTGCCAGTCTTGTCACACGAATACGAATACGAATGTTTTATTGAGGGTAAAAAAGATAAGCTAGAATAGCTTCTTTGCACCTTGCCTCTCACTCACATATTCATACCATGCATCAAGCAAGAAAATTTGACAAAACAATCAAGTAAAAAATTGAACAAAAATTGGCACATGAAATAATTGAAAAAGAAGTTTTAAAAAATGGGTATTAAAAGCAAACATGGATAATACTTAACAATGGTGAACTTGACTCGGTGGCTTATATTGAGTACGAAAGAAGGGAAACAATTCTGAGACAATTCTAGTCACGTTTCACCCAGCACTCCTTATCAGGCCTGTGCAGCAGCAAATATGGTGGTCGTTTATATGCAAATGACGAGTCTGTAGTCAGGTTTAACTGTGTACGTTAGTCCTTTTTGGATTAACCCCCCCCCCCCCCCCCCTCCCCCCTAAACTGCGTTGACGTGCATGCATGATTGCATAAACCTAATGAGTCATTCTGAACGTATCCACTTTACCGGTAAAGTAATGTTGAATGACTAAACGTTCGATAATTCATTCTTCTCTGCGCTGTAAATGTATGAGAAGCTTATGAAATAACACAGTTATGAATAAAATGCAATTCCAGCAAAGAGCAGAAGAAAATCTGGAAGAATGTGTGCACACAACGAACGGCCATTAGGCCTATTACGAAGCGCTGCAGCGAATTGGACTCTACCTTGTCCGTTGTGTAACGTAATCTGTTCTGATTCTGACATTATACGTCGAAGGAGCATGACATATGACAGGTAATCAATCTGATTCAAGAGCGCTTAGAGCTTGGGTTGAGTCTCAGTTACTGAAGCAGCGTCGTGAATGTAACTCTTCTTAGCTGAATTCCTCAATCCAATGGATGATTTCATTATTCTAAAGTGCTACGGATCTTATGGCGCGCCAAAGATACAAAACTCTATCTAGCAGTTCGACAGAGTTAAAAACCCTATCGAACTGTTAGATACAGTTTCTAAACTATAGCTAGCAGTTCGATAGAGTTTCAAAACTCTGTCGAACTGCTAGATAGAGTTTCTCGTAGTAAAACTCTATCGAACGCGCCATTTTGACACTTTTTTTAAACGAAGCATTTCATTGGTAGATAGGACTAGTATCTTTGACTGTGACCTACACCTAGCCTAATAGGTGGCATTCTACGAGCTTCTATCTCGCTTAGATCTTCGATGTAGGTACAGCCCCCCAGGGTATGGAATGAGGATTGGTTCAAACACCCTATGAAATTATATATCAAAACGATGCATACTTTCAGAAATTATGCATTCATTTCCTGCATCCTTTTCGGCTTGCATTTCCGATTTTGGCCGAAGATTGCCGAGTGGTTGAGTAAAATTTCGTCTAGGTGATGGGCCTACTGATAATGCCAGAACAGAATCGTGGGGGGTAATACAACTTTAGTCACCATCACGGCAAGATAAGTTTAGAATTACCCTTTATACTCAAATGTGATGTCTCATTTTTATCTTGTTTAATGTCCACAGCGGAATGATTGGAAAGTAATTGTGTGTCCGTTTGAGGTAGAACTGGCAGCAGACGACAGTGTAGCAGACGACAGTGCTGATGTCGTACTGGCTTTGTGAGTTCGCCAGTAGGCATGAGTAGGCCTACTGTTCGTATTCTAGGCCTAGTGTAGGCTAGTAACACAAATTCAAAACGTGTGTGAGTTACACACTGGCTTTGTGAGTTCGTCAGTAGGCAAATATAGAGTACTGTTCGTATTCTAGGCCTAGTGTATGTATGCATGGTGTGTGCATGTGCATGCGTCTGTGTGTAGGTGTGTGTGTAGATGTGTGTGTGTGTGTGTGAAAAATAAAAATATTAAATGAAAGTATGAAACATAAAATTACATTAACAAATATGTAACTCTCACACCACACCCAATCATTCATCCGCTCTCTTGCTCACTCATCATGCAACCCACCACCACTTCCGCCTTCATTTTCAATCCTTTCTTCTTCCTTTCCTCCTGTTTTCTTTGTTCCTTTTCTCCCCCCCCCCCCCCCCTTTTTTTTTTCTTTAAAAAAAAAAGAATTCATTGAAAATAAATTAGAATGAATAAATACCAACCTAAACACTTTGTATTATTGTATTTTATTGTGTTGTCCAGTGCCACTATGTGTATGTGTGTGCACTGCGTGTGTTTGTACGCAAGTGTGTATGAATCTATAATAGTATGATCGATGTGACGACAGATGATAAAATGTGGTTGGCTTGGGTTTGGGTGTGGAAAACGGTGCGTGAGTGGGAAAATGATTCTAGTTTGAAAAATGTCTTTTGTAATGACAGTGGATAGGGGTGGAATTCAGGGGAGGTGGGGATGAAGAGAGAGAGGGGCTGATAACACACAAGTGAGAGAGAAAGTGATTGTGTGTGTGTGAGAGAGAGAGAGAGAGAGAGAGAGAGAGAGAGAGAGAGAGAGAGAGAGAGAGAGAGAGGCCAATAAAAATATAGATCATTCAGACATTTAATCTTCGCTTGAGCTTACTTAACACTTGATCTTAATATTTCAATTGGCTCTTTATTCAAGTCCTTTTCTTTGCAGTTGGTTGACATGACAGCTGTATGTATGGACCAATAATAGTAACAGCTGTAAATAAACATTGTGAATAGGAAATCATGGTACAGCTTGGTCTCTTGTGGAAGACAGACTCTCAAACTTTGGGGCATAAATGCTCTGGTTTTCAGTGCTACGGCCAAAGGGATGAGTTGGCCTTTGGTTACTTTATAGTTTTTGTTTTACTTTTCACCTACCATTGCTAAAGGTTTCCCAAAAACATTAGTGATAGTTTAATGCTGTTTTTGGGTCTCTTTGCCTCCAGAATGCCTTTGAGTTTTGTTGTCACTTGTTGTTGTTTGTTTTATATGTTTGTTTGTTTTTCCTTCACATAACCAAATGTTGCCTTAGTGCCTAGTCATGAGCAATAGCCTTCTAGCAACCACCAAAAATGTCTAAATATTCTTGTCATCAAAACTTCAGGAAAATTAATCCAAGCTGACAAAAACTAAAACAAACACTAGGCAACATAAAAACACATTCTGTTTACCAGACCAGAAAGCAACAAGTTTTCTATATTACAAAACAAATGTTTTCTCCACCACACAAGATAACATGTTATCTCCATTACAAAACAAAAAATCAGACAACACAAAAAGAGACATTTTCATCATAAAAAGAAATGCATAGGTGCAACTCTTCAGTTTTACACTGATTTGACTTTTTCTTATTTTACCAGAAACTGAACTTCCGTTGTTTTATAATTCATGAAAAGACCACAAGCGATTTGGGGTGTTTTGAACTTGGTTGTTCTATCCTGGAAGTCTGTCTCTACTCAGGGAATCTTGAAAACAGCAAGGTGATGCCATATGATTTGAAAGGCAATGTATCATTATTTTTATATTGTATGCCTTATCATTTTACAAGGCTTATTGGACTCAAACTGTCTCAGTCTATCATTGTACTATCTGTTTCATTATATCTCTCTCTTGCGTTGCACCCTGAAAAGTCCAACAAGGCTCTTGCATCGTACCTAGCTGGGCCTTGGGCGGCCCCTGAACCCCTTTCTTTCATTTTTTTTTTCCCATTTGGGGGAGTTGCAACATGGATTTACAGCGTAAAACAATGAAGGATGTCTCCATAACAAAAACAAACAAACATGTGTTATCTCTAAAAAAGATGGAAACAGCTAAATAATACCATTAAACTTAACTGGGTAGAGAAAATAAAATATCTGTAACATTGCAAATTTCTCTGTGACATGTATAACATTAGGCCTATCCTTACCTCCCAAAATTAATAAAATAGGGTCTTCAGATAACAGGCCCTGATTGGATGACTTTTAGTGACATGGTTGTTAAACCATTGTGGTGCATAAATGTGACATTGGCGGCGAAAGGGTTAAACATACATGTATTATTTTATATACTTTGTACATACATGTATGTATAATAGATGTATGAATCAGTCAAACAATAAATTCTGTTTACAATCTAAAATGTTTCTTTGTGCTTTTGAGTTGAAATTGTGCATGAGTGAGTGAATTTGTAATATTGTTGTAATGAGAAGGTTGGACATTTTGTATAACAATAGCTTAGTGATTACCAAGAGGGTTTTTTTTCCATCTGTAAGCAAACAAACAAAATTTAACATAACATTACTACAGATTTTCATAGAAAAACACATACATTCACAAAAACAACGTCCATGGAACATACATAAACTCTCTCTCTCTCTCCCCCCCCCCCCCCCCCCCCCCTTCTCTCTCTCTCTCTCTTCTAAAAAGGAAGGAAAATGTTAATTTTATATTTGGATTTCTTCTTCTGTGTTCCCAGGCCATACGGCCATAATGGGTGAGGTATGTATGTGTCCAGTTTTCATTTTCACTGGTCTCCCTGGTTCAGCCGACACATGACTATTTTGGAAGAGCTCAAAGGACAAAATGTATTTCGGAAATTATTTCAAAAGAGCCAGGTCCTATTAGATGGGCCAATAAGGCAGACAAATAAGAGATGATAGCAAGGAGGAAAAGGCAGGATCAAAGAGAGTGACAGACTAGAGGAAGTTGCAAGCACATAATTTCCAGAGGATGGGGGAACGTTTTTGTGGAGAAAGATGCCCCGGTATCCCCATAGCGGAGGGATCTCAAGGGATTTTATCATTCATTGCTACATGTATCTTCGAGCTATCATCACTATAACTACCAATGCTGATTTGCCACTCGCATTAAAAAACACTGAAAGCCAGACAATACCTCTTTTACAACAGCATTACAATCTGAACTATTTAGGGAAGTGAACACAAGTTGCTGTACATACAGATCCTTCGCATTTCATCTTGAATAAGTATATAGAGGTGATTAACACTTTTTATGAATCATTGTATCTAAATGAAAGCCTTGATTAAAATAAAATTTAAGGAAATGAGTTCTGGAATTTACCGGACTCAAAATTTAACAAGTGTGTCGCCCAGTGGCAGACATGTACGCCCTGGTACACATTTATGCACATTCACCACGGTTGGGAAAATCTTGAAGAAGACTTGGCAGAGCTAGGTCTGGAAGTGCATGTAGATGAAGCTGCCACGTCAGTATTGCTGGCACTGCTTTGGTCCAGGTCTGTACTGATGTGCCGGAATATCCAGTGAAGGCGGGCAAACACAGTGGCTGGAACTGAACCTCTGCCACTCCTTCACTGCTGGTCCATGATTCAGCCAGGGGTATTCTCAATGGCTTACAGGTTTTCTGTTTACAAACACAACAAAATATGATCAGTAAAGGGAATGTGGCATTAATATGTAATAATGAATGGTTTCCATGACAGGCTTTAGATTTTTTTTTTAAATGATCAGGACAATTAGGGACACAAACTATTTTTCACTTTTTAAAAAAGAACAATTTTATGGTAAAGGTAAAGATACCCACCTGCATTTCTTGGTTAATTCAATTTTTCCGTTTTTGCCTTTCTTACCAAACATAGAGCTGTATTTTATTAACCTTTTCAGCTAATTATCTTTTTGGAATACTACCCCCCCCCCCCCCCCCCCCCCCCCCCTAAGACGGAAAAATGCAATGAACCACGACTGACAAATGTCGCGGTGTACTGCAGTACATAGGGGGGTCCTATTAGATAATGGCCTTTATCATGACTGCAATTAATTATTGAACAAAGATAATTAGCTGAAAATTTTCATAAAATACAGCTTCATGTTTGGTAAGAAAGGCAAAAACAGAAAAATGGAATTAACCGAGAAATGTAGGGGGGGGGGGCACATCTTGACCTATACCAGTTTTACTTGTAATAAACAGGAGTGCAAGTAGGAGGTCTTAAAACCTGAAACTGAAAAGCCCAAAACCTGGAATGAAAGGTAATGAAAACCACAAGCCTGAAAATGAACTTGATTAATAACCTTTTCACTGCAAAGTTGCCATAAAGCAAAATTTCTGATGACCGGGGGAAGGAGGGGTGGAGGGGAGAGGACAGTATTACTACTTTTTATGATGCTAAAATCTCCCAGCTGGCGCATTGGATTTCAGGCCTGATTTCAAACACAGAATTAACACTGGGGGAGTTTTAATACTTGATTGTTCTTGCATTCATTGGTCACTGGCTGTCATTTGGTAAGAATGTTCATGTTCCTGAAAATATTATGATTTGAATCTGAAAGCACTGAGGTGAGCCTAAACATCTGCTTGAGTGAAGTTGTTTTAAAGTTATTCTTATAATTACGGATTGAAACATCTTTTGTGGAAAATACCATATGTAATACTGGGAGTATCACTATCATAACTGACAACAACATAAAATAAAATAAAAGCATATTCACTAATTCAGTAGGAGTCATCATTCTCATGTTATTGCATTCCATTTTTTGTTTTACTTTACATTCATGTGCCTTCACAATTTCAAAACAAAACTTCACAAACAAAACTCTAACAGTAGCTAAAAGTAAAACCCTCAAAACAGCATGATACAATGTTGTCTCTACCATGCATGTTTTCTCTATAAATGTTTAAATCTATAGATGTTATTATTATACAGTTAATATTTTGTTAAGAATCCTAAAAAAAAGTGTGACCACCACAAAGGTGTCAAGTTCTCTCACCTGAGGGTCAAATCATCACACAGGTCTGTGAGGTCAAGTTTGGGGCAGCGGTCACAGACACAGGTTAGCCGTTTCCTGGAGCACAGCGCTCACCATAGAGAACTGCATCCCGCAGAGCTTCCCTCTCAGGGGCAACTCACTGCACACTAGGCCAGCGTCCGTGGAAATCAGCCTGAACAGACAATAGGCATCCATCGGCATGTAAATGTCATTATGAAAATACAGAAAATTAAAACTTAATTATACAAACAAAACTAAAATTTAAAATAATACAATTTGACAACAGTTTGCTGAATAACATTAGTCATAAAGTACTAATCAGTGACATGATACCTAGTATTCCATTACTGTGCAGGTGTGACTATTAACATTTACCCTTTATCTTGCCTTGTGGGACCGGGGAAAAATATACATGTACAAAAACTTCATTTGACCGGCATGAAAATGAAGTTGGCCATTTTCACACGTAAATTAAAACCTTCCCATAGATATATATGTATAATGAGGATACAACATTAGTTCAAGTTCAAGTAGTTGTGAACAATTTGAATATATGACCCAAAAAATAAAGACCTTTTGTTTTTTAACTATTTCATGTATTGTATTCCATTTTCAACAGTTTTGTTGCTGAAAAAGGTTTTTTTATTAGGATTAGGATCAGGATCAATACGTCGCAGGTGCCAATACTGGCAATAGTCGCGACGGGACTATGAGGGCGCATGTGCCTATAGAAAACATAGAAAGAAAAGACCTAACGCTTGCACTGGGTAAAGACCATTAAACCCCCCAGTATAGCCGGGAAGGAACATAACAGGCCCCACTTCCAGCAACAAGCGGGGGAGGGGGGAGGGGGGAATCTAATTTTAGTGGTCAATTTGCGCAGGCTCAGATGGAGATCTGATCAGCGCTGATGTAAATGCACTGATAGAGCCTGTATGATGTATCGACGGTGTCCTAGCTTAACTTGTATTAATTTCTTTTCCATTTTAAAACCTCCCTTGTTAACATGAGCAGAGAAACGCACAGCCTTCATTCCCATTCTAATATATTCCTGTTCTGTTAAAAACCTGGAAGTACAAAAGAAACAGCTCTGACATCTAGTACTAGTAGGTGATATAACTGATTCTTCCCACACCGGGATTGCTTCCGGCATTAAGAGCTGGCTTTGCTCCTCAATGGGTGATTTGTTTTTCTTATCATGATTCATAACGGTTCTGTATGTACGTACAGTAAAAATTGCTTAATCAAAATTGAAGGGACTGAAATTTTATTTTGAGATAGCCAATATTTTGAGTTATCCGTATTTGAGTTATTAGTTATCCACTGTATGTATGCCAGTCAGTTGCTTCCAACTATGACTGCCAGATAGGAGAGGCAGCATCAGTGGACGGTATTTCATGTCGAGCAGGATTTTTCACAACACGGCATCTGAGGACTTAGCATGATTGCATAACTTAGAAGCTCCTTCCACAAAGTCCTATGCTATTCTGGTGGGCTGGGCTACAATTTCGCCTTATAGTCCGTAAAATATGGTGCCCCTAGTCTTCCACAAGAAACTAAACTGCATCACTATTAACCATTACTGTACAACATTATCTGTTGTACAGCTCTCATGTTACTGTTGGCCCAGGAGCGAGGGGGGGAGGGCTGCTACAAGCTAAATGTCAAACAATGACAAGCTATTTGAGGCAATGGCTCTATCCCTTCATTAATTGGTTTTCTGTACACTGAAGTTACGTAACAGATTAATTCCTTCATAAAATTAGGATGGGTTGGTGTTCACCCATAAGTTTTTTGACATAGAGTTAAATACCTACCAGCCAAAACATTATTTTTTGCAATAGCTTTCAACCCAGCCAGTGCTTCCTCTAGACCATGGCATCTTGAGTACTTGTCCCAGCCTCATGGACTTGGCGTTGAAGCTCCTCGAAACTGTGGGGGGAAAATAGAGGGTAAATCAAATGATCAATTTGAACATATTTTTTGTGATGTGTTCTTTCAGAATGGTTACATGTTAATATATATATATGTGTGTGTGTGTGTGTGTGTGTGTGTGTGTGTAGGGGGGAGGGCGGTATGTTTTGGGGGTTTTATGGGCCATGCGCGTGCATGCACACACACACACAGTGCTATACACACACACACTCCATATTAGATGCAAGACAAGTCTTTAGTTAGGCCTAGATCATGCAATCACGCACGCATAGCTAAATTCTATTGGGCCCGGTTGGATCTGATTGAGTATGACTGGTTGTTCCACCAACCGACAAGGAATCCTTTGTTGATTTTTACCAAAATCAGAAACAAATACAGATTAGCAGGAAAAGTAAGCATGGCTGTGCACGCTAACATACAGTGAGAGAAAGATGCAGATCTATTCATGCTTCATCGCTTGTGACAAGAATGCAATAACGTACAAAAGAGTAAAACTACAAAGTATTACGCACACACACACCATATCAATATTATTAAATACATAGCCACATGACACAACACTTGTAGTACACATAGGCCTACACATGATGTAGCACACTCAAAATGAGATAAAATGCAGGCACATCCCCATTGCTAATATGATTAATATAAGAGAAGAAAATGTTGTTTTTGTTGCCCAGATTAAAGGCTCTGGGGTCAAACCCAGTGCCGTGTGAACATTTCGCTTGGCCTTGGGTGGGTACATGTATCATTGTATGGCTGCTTTTAGTGTGCATTTTAGAAGGCCTTGTCTTTTAAAGGGCCCCGCCACATAGGCGGCCATACTCTGACTTCAGGGGACTTCGCTCCATTCATGGAGCAACCCACACATTCACTCCACCTGTGGAGTGACAACAACCAACAATTCTTTATAGAGTAGGGAGAACTGCCACTGGTAGTGGTAAAGACAGCTCTTCTTCTTCTTCTTCTTCACAATCAACTCTCTGATTATTTTGCCACGGAATTGGTAGGCTCTACGGTCTACCACTTATGCCGTAAGAAGAGGCTCAAATCCTGAGAAGAAACTGAAAAGTTAGGCCTTAGACAGAAGAGGGACAGATAAAAAGATAAAGGATTAAGTGCACTGGGTTAAGACCATTAAAAAACCCAGTTCAGCCTGAAAGGAACAGGCCCCACTTCCAGCAACAAGCAAAAGTAGAAGAGAAGGGGGGGAAATGAGGAGAGTTTGGGTTGCTAGCCCAATAACCGATACTTACCCTTGGCCGCAAGAAGAAAATGAAACTTAAAGATTATTCTATTATGCGTAATGCTTGTAACGTCCCCACCCCTTCCCCCCTTTCCACACACACACACACACACGATACACTGCCACTGTACAACCACACACATGAGACACAATCACAAAGTTAAACGCCACACACACAAATACAGTGATTATCAGGAAAAGTAAGCATGGCTGTGCACGCTTACCAGTACAGTAACACACTGTTACACAGTGAAAGATTTTTTGCGTGACCAAAAACAATTTAAGAAACGCACACACACACACACACACACACACGCGCGCGCGCGCGCGCGCGCGCATGCACACACACACACGACTTCTCAGTTTGAAGTAGGCCTTGCAAATTTGCACGCGACAAGGCCTAGGCTGACACTAGTGACAGTAAAGTTAGCAGAACTTTCTAAGCAGACGAAAGTACTTGTGCCGTTGTGGCGAGTAATGCACACTAGCCTTGTTTCGTCTGCGTTAGCAAACTTTATTAAACTAAGAAATGCACTAAGAGGATGGGGTTGTTAAAACAAACAAAGAAGAAACTTGCATTCATATAAGCACTCACCATTGAACTTGATCTGATCGAGACTGAGCCTTCAACAGACTGCATCACCAAAGAGTACAGCTCCTCGGACGCCATTTGTAAACAAGTTTGCCAGTGCAAGTTTTCGCTTAACTCCCTCATTATACTAAATCATAGTAAGCTCTTCTTTATTTTGAATGTAGATCTATTCTTAAAATCATTAGGTCTTGTGAAATAATAAACGTTGATGTTTTTAATCTGTCTATCGTCTTATTCACGGGTCACTGCCCTGCCAATGCCACAAACTTGTCGCTGAAGCCATGTACCAATCAGAAATCGCGATAGAAAAACTGTATCTCGATAGGGTTATTTTGTGGAAA
>JAGGCT020002575.1:5000-7500 GCA_017654935.2 Phymorhynchus buccinoides | reverse complement strand
ATATGGCGAGAGACATAATCAAAACAATTTTAATGCACACATGGTTTCCACTTTATGCAAAACATCAACAAACGCGGCATAATTATATCATGATAAATTTCACCCACAATTGACAATTGCTACAGACTGGTTTATATCACTTTATAATGAAATGCTTGTATGTGTCTTTGGAGTGTAGAACGAGTTCCCTTCCACACTTCATTCATACGACTCATCAAACTCTGAGACCAAGAGACAATTTAAGTTCAAAAGTTACACTACTGAAACAATAAAACGATCAAAATGTCAAAATACAAATAGTAAGGAATAAACACTTATGATTAAGACTAAGGCCAGGTTCACATTAGACGCGTAAGATCCGTACGGAAAAATTCGGACACGTGCGCAAATCTTTTCCCTTCTTTGTTTGGCTGCACCTCGTTTCAGCGCCCTTCATTGTAACCTCGTTTCAGCGCCCTTCATTGTAACCTCGTTTCAGCGCCATTTCAGTTTCGGCCAAGATTTCAATGTTCAATTTCGAAGTATAGCAGGACGCTGGTGTCAAACGTAAAAGACATCATTCCATTTTGATCAATTAACCCTAACCCTAACCCTCTAACCCTAACCCTAACCCTAACCCTAACAACTTACTTTGCTTCGATATTAACGCTCCCGGGGACTTGTCGGCGAGTGGCGCTGAAACGAGGTGAAATCGTGCAGCCAAGCGTGACTGGCGCTGAAACGAGGTGAAATCGTGCAGCCAAGCGTGACTGGCTGAAACAAGGTGCTCCCCTTTGTTTCACTTATTTATGGATAGCGCGCGGGTTTCCGCATGGACTATCCGCTTATGTGTGTACACGGCCTTAGTGTTCAGTCAAGGAAGCAGAAGAGTGGAACGGTGACAACGACATTGGCGATGATGATGATGACGAAGACACAGTTTGATTATTACTTTCAAACGATGAACTTTGAGGAAGAGATAAGGTAATGGAATGGTGACTTTGAAACACATCATCATCATATAGTAAAAAGCCAAGTGTCCGCGCGCGCGCGCGCGCGCGGGTGCGTGCGTGCGTGCGTGCGTGCGTGCGTGCGTGCGTGCGTGCGTGCGTGCGTGCGTGCGTGCGTGCGTGCGTGCGTGCGTGCGTGCGTGCGTGCGTGCGTGCGTGCGTGCGTGCGTGCGTGCGTGCGTGCGTGCGTGCGTGCGTGCGTGCGTGCGTGCGTGCGTGCGTGCGTGCGTGCGTGTGTGTGTGTGTGTGTGTGTGTGTGTGTGTGTGTGTGTGTCTGAAACACAAAACGGGCCTTATAACTCCGCCGTTTTTCGACCGAATCGCTTCAAATTTGCTGTGAGCCCTAACGGGGCGATGGCAACGGCAACCGAGGCGGCCGTGTCATTTGCGCGCATCCGCCGGCCTCTCGGCGCCCGTATCTCCGGCGTTTCTGGGCCGATTGCCTGCAAATTTGCCAGGTAGATGACCGGTGACGGTGCCTATCGGTGTGCCAAACCGGAAGCGAATCGGTTCAGCACCGCGCGCGCTATGCGCCGCTTCACAGTTTCTTAACTGAATCGCTTCGAATATGCTGTCAGGCTTGCTATGGCCGTGGCAAAGCATGGCAGAAAATTTGACGAGAATCGGGAGAGCGCGTCACTCTCAGAGCAGCGCCAACGGGAAACAGGGCCTTATAACGCCGCCTTTTCTTAACCCAATCGCTTCAAATTTGCTGTGCTCAGCGTTACCAGTACTTGGCGTTACCGTTACTACGCGTTAATCAAGTGACATCTTCTAAAGAGACAATCGCAGTCCTTTGGGGCTGTTATGCTTATTTGCTTCCTTAACTAACGAGGACAAGGTTAGATGAGAAGATGTTTGCAAGTAAATACGAAACGACGGTTACAACGCTTAATTTGTGTTTTATCTGTGCAGGTATTTTGGGTAAATACGGTTGAGCGTGCGCACGCTCGCACACACAAACACGCGCACGCACAACCACGCACGCACACGCACGCACGTGAACGCGCGCGCGCACACACAGACACACACGCACACGCACACGCACACGCACGCACACGCACACACGCACACGCACACACACACACACACATCATATCCATAAAACATCCACCCATCAACAATATGTGACTCAGCATCAAGAAAGGGACATTAAGTCGCTGGGCTTGTTTCTCACAACAGGCTTGCAAAGTCACAAATCTCATTTGTTTTAACAATTTTGAGTTATGGATATGTTCGTGCTCTCTAACATCTTATCGTTCATATCCATAAAGAACAATCTTTTTAGATGGTCTCTAAATATTCAAATAAAATGCTTTAAAATTAGTTGGTTGGTGCTTTTTCTTAGGATAGGCTATATTTTAGACTGTGATTTTCGCGCACGTGTGTGCTTGTGTGTGCGTTTGTTTGTTGTGTGAGTGTGTTGTGTGTGTGGTGTGTATGCGCGCGCGCGTGCGTACATGCGTGCGTGCGTGCGCGCGCGCGCGCGCGTGTGTGTGTCTGTGCGCGTA
>JAGGCT020002574.1:20000-25000 GCA_017654935.2 Phymorhynchus buccinoides | reverse complement strand
TAAAATGTATTTCATCTTCAATATTATCTCCCATGCACATATTACATGTCCTGTTCTCTGATGATTCGAACCATCTTTTGTTGGCATTTAGACCAAGAGTTCTCATTCTAAATCTACATAAATTATATCTATGCCACTTATGAGTGACCAACATAAAATACTTTTCTTCTTCTAAAATGCTTTTAAATGACAAAAAACATTCATATTTTGAATTTCCATCCATACTGGCATGCCAGTAGAGAGAGAGAGAGAGAGAGAGAGAGAGAGAGAGAGAGAGAGAGAGAGAGAGAGAGAGAGAGAGAGAGGAGAGAGAGAGAGAGAGAGAGCAGAAACTCAGTGATTTTTTTCTTCAGAGAAACCCTTTTTTGAGTTGAAACAACGCTTTTGCAATTTAAATCTCTTGTTTTTGTTCTTAATATCTTGTCAAAGTTTTTCTCTTTTTTTCTTCTCCAATTGTCTGTGGGTTCAAAGAGCCAGGATATAGAGTACAGTCTTGAATTTACACGTAAAAAGCTAAAAAAAATAAATATTTTTAAAAAAAAATAAAAAGGCAGTCATTTTCAGAAAGTAGTCAGTTTGTAGACAATGTGTATGCGGAAATGTTTATGTACCTCAAAAAGGGATGGGTTTTTTTAAAACATGGGTTACCATGGAAACTGTTATTTTCTGGAGCTCTCCTATAATTGTTGTAACTTTTAATTGGTTAAATGTTAAACCCAACTTACTGTACTGGTTAAATGTTCTTCGTTAACCTGAACAAATCAAATGATATTTTGATTATTAAAGACATTATTAGCAATGTTATGGGTGCAAAGTAGATTACATTAATTATTATTACATGTTATTATTATTATTATTATTGTTATTGTTATTGTTATTATTATTATTGTTATTGTTGTTATTATTATTATTATTATTATTATTATTATTATTATTATTATTATTATTATTATTATTATCATTATTATCATTATTCAAACGAAGATGACTGCTGGTCTCTCTCTCTCTCTCTCTCTCTCTCTCTCTCTCTCTCTCTCTCTCTCTCTCTCTCTCTCTCTCTCTCTCTCTCTCTCTCTCTCTCTCTCTCTCTCTCTCTCTCTCTCTCTCTCTCTCTCTCTCTCTCTCTCTCTCTCTCTCTCTCTCTCTCTCTCTCTCTCTCTCTCTCTCTCTCTCTCCTCTTCTCTCTCTCTCTCTCTCGTTCGTTCTCTCTCGTCATCTCTCTCTCTCTCTCTCTCTCTCTCTTCTCTCTCTCTCTCTCTCTCTCTCTCTCTCTCTCTCTCTCTCTCTCTATCTCTCTCTCTAATATACTTATCTCATTAATGTATAAATAAATATTATTATTATTTCTCTCTCTCTCTCTCTCTCTCTCTCTCTCTCTCTCTCTCATCTCTCTCTCTTCCTTATATAATTAATAATAATAATAAATATTATTATTATTATTATTGTATTATTATTATTATTATTATTATTATTATCATTTTGGTATCCTCTTCCAAAGCAGGGTGTACCAAGGAAGTCACTTTCCAGGAAGTGTTTTAGGCTACTAACTGTTATTGTTGTTGTGGTTGTTGCCATTGTTATGATTATGACACATGATGATAATTATTGTCATTGTTATTTAATTATTATTCAGGGTCCTCCACCAAGGGTGCTCCGGGCTGCCCCGAGGATGTGAGTTTCCAGGAGTTTTTGGATTACGCCATGAACCATGTGGACGATGCTCATTGGAGACCAGTGCATCACATATGTAACCCCTGTGTCTTCAGACCTCACTATCTGGGCAAGGTATTGTATTGTACAATTATGTATTGTGTTGGAATACAACATGACATGTGTGGACGATGCTCATTGGAGACCAGTGCATCACATATGTAACCCCTGTGTCTTCAGACCTCACTATCTGGGCAAGGTATTGTATTGTACAATGATGTATTGTATTGTATTGTGTTGTGTTGGAATACGACATGACATGTGTGGACGATGCTCATTGGAGACCAGTGCATCACATATGTAACCCCTGTGTCTTCAGACCCCACTATCTGGGCAAGGTATTGTATTGTATTGTACAATGATGTATTGTATTGTATCGTATTGTGTTGTGTTGTGTTGGAATACCACATGACATGTGTGGACGATGCTCACTGGAGACCTGTGCATCACATCTGTAACCCCTGTGTCTTCAGACCTCACTATCTGGGCAAGGTATTGTATTGTACAATGATGTATTGTATTGTATTGTATTGTATTGTGTTGTGTTGTGTTGGAATACGACATGACATGTGTGGACGATGCTCACTGGAGACCTGTGCATCACATCTGTAACCCCTGTGTCTTCAGACCTCACTATCTGGGCAAGGTATTGTATTGTATTGTATTGTATTGTATTGTATTGTATTGTATTATACAATGATGTATTGTATTGTATCGTATTATGTTGTGTTGTGTTGGAATACGACATGACATGTGTGGACGATGCTCATTGGAGACCAGTGCATCACATCTGTAACCCCTGTGTCTTCAGACCCCACTATCTGGGCAAGGTATTGTATTGTACAATGATGTATTGTATTGCATCATATTGTGTTGTGTTGTGTTGGAATACGACATGACATGTGTGGACGATGCTCATTGGAGACCAGTGCATCACATCTGTAACCCCTGTGTCTTCAGACCCCACTATCTGGGCAAGGTATTGTATTGTACAATGATGTATTGTATTGTATCGTATTATGTTGTGTTGTGTGTGTTGTGTGTGTTGTGTTGTGTTGTGTTGTGTTGTGTTGTGTTGTGTTGTGTTGTGTTGTGTTGTGTTGTGTGTGTGTTGTGTTGTGTTGTGTTGTGTTGGAATACGACATGACATGTGTGGACGATGCTCACTGGAGACCTGTGCATCACATCTGTAACCCCTGTGTCTTCAGACCTCACTATCTGGGCAAGGTATTGTATTGTGCAATGTGTATTGTATTGTATTGTACAATTGTATTGTATTGTATTGTATTGTATTGTTGTGTTGTGTTGGAATACGACATGACATGTGTGGACGATGCTCACTGGAGACCAGTGCATCACATCTGTAACCCCTGTGTCTTCAGACCTCACTATCTGGGCAAGGTATTGTATTGTGCAATGGTGTATTGTATTGTATTGTACAATGATGTATTGTATTGTATTGTATCGTATTATGTTGTGTTGTGTTGGAATACCACATGACATGTGTGGACGATGCTCACTGGAGACCGGTGCATCACATCTGTAACCCCTGTGTCTTCAGACCTCACTATCTGGGCAAGGTATTGTATTGTACAATGATGTATTGTATTGCATCATATTGTGTTGTGTTGGAATACGACATGACATGTGTGGATGAAGCTCACTGGAGTCCGATTGTGTTGTAATTCATTGTATTGTATTTCGTCATACTTCATCCTATAGTATTGTATTGTATTGTATTGTATTGTATTGTATTGTATTGTATTGTATTGTATTGTATTGTATTGCATTGCATTGCATTGCATTACATTGCATTGCATTGCACTGTATACTATTTTATTTTATCATATTGTGTTAATATGTATACTGCATATTATTATATTTTATAGCATTGCATTGTATACATGTAATGTATTGTATTGCATTGTACTGCATTTCATTATATTTTATCGTATAAGTATTGTATAGTATTGTATTGTATTGTATTGTATTGTATTGTATTGTATTGTATTGTATTGTATTGTATTGTATTGTATTGTATTGTATTGTATATGTAATGCATCGTATAGTATTGTATTGTATCATATTGTATTGTATCATATTGTATCGTATTGCATTGCATTGCATTGTATTGAACTGAATTGCACTGCAGTGCATTGTATTACACTGCATTGCACTGCATTATTATATTGCAATGTATTATATTGCATTGCACTGCATATTATAATATGTTATCATATTGTATAGTATTGCATTGTATCATATAGCATTGTATTGTAATGTATTCCTATGTATTGCATTGTATTGTTTTGTATGGTGTTGTATTGCATTGTATTGCTTTGCAATGTATTGTATTGCTTTGCAATGTATTGCATTGTATTGTATTATGTTGTATTGTATTGTATTGTATTGTATTGTATAATATTGTATTGTATTGTATTGCATTGTATTGCGTTGTATTGTATTGTGTTGTATTGTATTGTGTTGTAATGTATTGCATTATATTGTATTGCATTGCATTGTTTTGTGTGGTGTTGTATTGCATTGTATTGCTTTGCAATGTATTGTATTGTATTGTATTGTGTTGTATTGTGTGGTATTGTATTGTATTGTATAATATTGCATTATATTGTATTGCATTGTATTGTATTGCATTGTATTGTATTGCATTGTATTGTATAGTATTGCATTGTATTGTATGGTATTGTCCTAGATGGAAACGTTCACTCGTGACTCCGAACACATCCTGCGAAAAGTGGGTCTGGAAAAACTGATCGAGGGACACAGCACCCAACGCAACTACTCCGAAGACGAGATGCGGATGCTCACCAAATACCACTTCCAGATCTACAAAACGCGTGCCGGCATCCGCAAGTGCCTTACTCATTCCGGGGTGGCTCATCGGCTGTGGAAGGCTTTTGTGCTCAACGGGTATATCAGAGACAGTCTGACGTTCCCTGAAAAAGAGGTAGAGTATGAACAACGAACAGTTAATGAACACAACATCGATATAGCAGCAAGCAAAAGATGCGTTTCGACAACCAAAATGAAAGAAAAAGGAAAAGAGGAAGACTATAGTTATATTGGTTAAAGTATAACAAGAGGCATAGCCTTCAAGGCTCACTCGAACAGGCACATGTGGGACAACAACAAAAATTGAGGGGGGGGGGGGGGGTACAAGATTGCCAATACAATTTTAAAGTACAAATGAAACTATCGTTAATGGATACAAATTTAAATATTTTTTTTTTTAAAAAAGTGTCCGTGCCGAGAATCGGACCCGCAACCAT
>JAGGCT020002574.1:0-15000 GCA_017654935.2 Phymorhynchus buccinoides | reverse complement strand
GCAACCCATGTTCGCCCTTTGTGTTCTAGCTCGACAGGAACATCAAACTGAACGTCGAGTCCTTAGGGTGGGGATCTAAAGCTAGTCTGACCTGTGCTCTTTACGCACGTGAAAATCCCACGGCAGTTAATAGTGGGTAAGTGCAGGGATAAATTGATAGCTAGTTTTCCCAAGTCTGCCCCCAACCTCTCCACACTCTGTCGCCCCCACCCCCAACATGGATCGGCGCTGCGCTTGTGGCGACACGCTCTCCGCGCGGAGAGGAGCCCGAATTTCGCAGAGACTAGAATATACCAAAATGTTATAGCAAGCGTATCATTGTGTTGCCATGGGGAACGAGTACAAGTTAACTACGTGTGTGCTTGACCATCAGTGACCTTCTTTGATCGTTTAATACTCTTGCCTGATCCGATACTCTCTTCGACTGTGACTAAAATATACGAGGCTCGCCCCCTACCCCCACCCCTCACCCCTCCCGGACACAATTATTTGCCCCTTAACCCTTTCACCGCCAAAGTCGCATTTTAGCACCACAGTGATTTAACACCTATGTGACTAAAAAGCATCAAATCGGGGTCTATTATCCAAAGACCCTATTGTCTTAGTTTGGGGAAGTAAGGACAGACCTTATTTTATATAAGTCACAGAAGTATCCCCAATACTGCAGATGGATTTTGTTCTCTATCCAGGTAATAGACATTTTGGGCTGAAATATGTCTGGCGGTGAAAGGGTTAATTGTTCAAGTTTCCCTTGGGGTCAGGGGATGGGGGTCCGTCTGGGATGGCGGATATATCCCAGGGGCTCTTTCAGTGGCAAAGAGTTCCCTCGCCTTCTGGAAGTACCGTGCCTTTAAGCGAGTCCCTCTAATCTATTAATACTCCTTTGCCTTCTGAGAGCTTTAAAGACCCACTGACCCGGCTGGATTAAGTCCCTTGGGTTTTTTCTGGGTCGGTGTGGCCCACATACAGACTTTTCTCATTATGCGATCGAGGCTGCTCTTTAAAGTGATGTCTCGTTTTCGTGCATGAGGAAATATGTATGGGAGCCACACTTGGTCAAAATAAGATTTCTTACCAGCGAGAGAGGGAAACACGTGAAACCCGTGATTTTCACTCACGGACATGGTGGGTCTTTAAAACCCTTTCATCGCCAATGTCGCTTCTTGGCACCACAATGATTTAACACCCATGTTACTGAAAGGCATCAAATGAGTGTATGTTATCCAATGACCTTATGTTCTTAATTTTGGGAGGTAAGGATATGCCCTATTTTTTGCATGTCACAGAGGAATTCCCCAATATTGCAGACAGAATAATTATGTTCTCTACCCAGATAAGTTTAACGGAACATCATTTTAGCTGAAAAATGGTTGGCGTTGAAAGCAAGCGACCTCCTCCCATACGATCTGATACTCTTTTCGAATTTGCTTCTTTTTACTTCTCCTTTACTTCCTGTTAGGGGAAGACGGGGTAAAAAGCGCATGGGCGGGTAAGAAGCCCACCCCAATTATCTCATGAAATAAAGCAAATTTCAGTCAAATTTGCCCATGAGACGAATGCTGGACATTAACGCTCGTCTCATGGGCAAAATGAGACTGAAATTTGCTTCATTTCATGAGATAATTGGGGTGGGCTTCTTACCCGCCCATGCGCTTTTTACCCCGTCTTCCCCTACACGGCAGAACATAAAGAGGCAAACCTAACAAGAGGAAATACCTCAGATGTATTGAAGCAGATATTTTTGACTGGACCTGTTCTTCTTCCGCCCGTGTTCGCCTCATCCTGGTACACTTTTTTTCTGCCTTGTGTGTGTCCATTTTCATGATTTTCATCCGGAAACTTTTGTAAGCCATTTTCGCATCTAGGTTCCTCTTACTTCAGAACGCGTTGACTAAAAGGCGGCGATGATACCAGGAAGCATACTCATGAGTGCGTCTTGAACAGCTACCCCCCCCCCCCCCCCCCATGGGGATGCCGGGGGGCCTTTTGTATAAATAGTTCTCCCACCTTCTGGAAGTTCTGTGCTTGTAACTTCCTCTAATCTGCCACTCTCTTTGACTCTGCCTTTTCCCTTTGCTTACTGTCATCTACTATCTTTCTGTCCATTCCCCTGCCTTTTTCACGAATAACTTTCAAAAGATTTCCTCCAGCCGAAGTCGGACTTGCTGGGCCTAACTATAATAATAATAATAATAGTGAATCATTTATATAGCGCATTCCTCCACCAATGTGGAGCTCTATGCGCTTAACAACAACAAACATTAAGAAGCAACAAATTCAACAACAACACCAAATAATCGCTCACGCACATGCAAATAGGCATACACATACACACCCCACCCACACATACACGCACGTACCGGCACATACACACACACACACACACACACACACACACACACACACACACACACACACACACACACACACACACACACACACACACACACACACACACACACACACACACACACACACACACACACACACACACACACACACACACACACACACACACACACACACACACACACACACACACACACACACACACACACACACACACACACCGTTACCATCACCACCACTCACCCCACCCAAAAAACACAATACAAAATACAATCAGTTGAACAAAGCATCAACACACACACACACTCTCTCTCTCTCTCTCTCTCTCTCTCTCTCTCTCTCTCTCTCTCTCTCTCTCTCTCTCTCTCTCTCTCTCTCTCTCTCTCTCTCTCTCTCTCTCTCTCTCGCGCGCGCGCGCGCGCGCGCGCAACAAAGCTGACGTAGACATTGCAGTCAACACACAGTGAAACTAATATGGGGGGAGGGGAGTGTGTGTGTGAGAATAGAGTCCAGAAGTAATGTGGCCTAAAGGTTGTGATGTAGCTTGAACAGGTGGGTCTTGAGAGCTGACTATCTCTTAGTTAGGCGCATAGCGGCAGCATGAGGCATCTGCGCTCATAATTGACAGGAAACTGTGTGAGCGATCGAAGAAGAAGAAGAACAGTTAACACGGGTGGCAACTTAGCATCAACAGCCAATCGTGTTTGGGTGGTTTGTTTGCAGCTTAGTCTAATTTACATGTTACTACCCCGTGTCAACTGCTTAAGATGCAGGGGGGATTACCGCACCAGCAAACTCAAACAGTTACACGTATTATCATTATTATTATTATTATTATTATTATTGTTATTATTATTATTATTATTATTATTATTATTATTATTGTTATTATTATTATTATTATTATTATTATTATTATTATTATTATTATTATTATTATTATTATTATTATTGTTATTGTTGTTGTTGTTGTTGTTGTTGTTGTTATTGTTGTTATTATTATTATTATTATTATTATTATTATTATTATTATTATTATTATTATTATTATTATTATTATTATTATTATTATTGTTGTTGTTGTTGTTGTTGTTGTTGTTGTTGTTAGTTATTATTATTGTTATTATTATTATTATTATTATTATTATGCGCATTTATACGCCTAATCAAATGAATGCCCTGGGTGTTTACAATACATAAATAATTTATAAAAAATAATAGCAAATAGCAACAAACAAAGTTAACAAGCCTACATGAGCACACAATGCACGCCCACCCACCCCCTCCACACACACACACACACACACACACACACACACACACACACACCAACACACAATTATGTAGACCTACGTTGCCCTTTACGGCCATATATTGGGAACACAGAGGAAGAACAAGAACAAGAAGATCAAGAACAAGAAGAAGAACATTAAAGCTATGACCAAGACACGGAAACAGAAGGAGGAGGAGGAAGAGGAAGAGGGAAAGAAGAAGAAGAAAAGGGAGTGAAACAAGAAAGATCAGGAGGTGCTGATGGGCCCCGAGATGCACTGGCCCCACCTGTCCTACCAGCACAAGAGCAGAAGAAGAAAAAGAAGGAGAAGGAGGAGAAGAAGAAACCAAAGAAGTAGCAGCAGTAGAGGAAGTGCCTTTGTCGTGTTCGATCTTGTAATACGATTATCGATCGATCGATTGGCCTTAATCTTTTTTTCCTGAGCGCAGCAACTTTTAAACTTAAATCTGAAAGTGTCGTTTATGGCTCCCGCCCACCTGCGTGCGCATCTCGACCCTTCCAACGAAAGTGTCGCCATCTTAGTCAGATTTGTGTGTAAACAGGATGGAAGTTCAGTTTAACGTCGCGTATCGGCTTTCGCCATGTACGACGGGCTGAACAAACCAACCAGGGTATAAACAACAATTTATGTTCCTGAATCACTGTCTTAGCCAAAAGGCCGAGAAGCGATCAGAATTTAAACTTGTAAACAGCATCGATCGGGCATTTTTCAAACAAAGTTACTGACTAAGATGGCGGTCTCCCATACTATGGGGCGCTCCTTGTGGCCGGATATGACGACACGTGGGTACAAGCCATAGTCTAGACCCCCCAAAATGACACACTATTTGGGGGGTTACATTCAGATGTTGCTGTCAGCCTTCTTTGTTTCCTTTTATAGCAGCACACTTTGACTTTTTGCACCTCGAAATATTGGCTGTGCCTGACCGTGAGAGGGGATAATGCACCTATCTGCAAACATGAGAAGGAAGGCCCAGCCGAGTGGTGCATGAAGTAACAAAATCATCGATTGTCTCACTGCGCAGATATCCATGCATAGAGGTATTGTTAATAACGGTCTCGTGTGGGGAAGAACCCCACACGATCTCTCCAGATGCCAGTTAGTTCTTCTTCTTCCGGTTAAGTGCCCACAATCAACAATTTGATTTTTATGGCACTATTTCGGTTGAGGTCCGAAGTCGGAGAAACAAAAGAATGAAACAAAATAAAAATAGCAACATAAAATAGAATCAAATGAGAGAGAGCAAAGGGAGAAAAAAAAAGAGAAAATCCTAATCTACAATGACCCAGCCAGCTAGTTAGTTAGTTAGTTAGTAAGTCTGTTATAATCCCGTCAACAGCTATGGTCATCCCAGGACTGTCACCGCGTAAATGAGGATGGAGAGAATGAAACATGCATGGGATGAGGGGCTACTCTTTGTTCAAAGCTCCCCCACCACGACAAGGTGGAAGCCCGTGGGGGAGCTCCAGAGGCCAACACCCATGTACCGCTGCAAATTCCAGATAACTACTAACAGCGATCGATCAATTAAACCTATTATTCGCTTGTAATGATCTTGCACAGTCAATCTACCAGCAGTTGCTGCATCAAGTAGGATCAATATCTGCGCAGGACAGATGGACGATCGATGATTTGTTACTGGCTTCAAATTATGGCAGAGATAAATACAGAAACCATGTTGTCTGCTGCAACAACTAATAGTAAACAGACATTCTGGGTGCTTTGCCGAGGACCACCCCCAGAGGCGAACTGTCCTAAAACAAATTGCAAAGCCAAGATAATGAGTAGGGGAAGACGGGGTAAAAAGCCCATAGGCGGGTAGGAAGCCCATGCCAATTATCTCATGAAATAAAAAACATTTCAGTCACAAATGTAAACGCTTGTCTCATGGGCAAAATGTGACTGCAATTTGCTGTATTTCATGAGATAATTGGCATGGGCTTCTTACCTGCCCATGGGCTTTTTACCCCGTCTTACCCTGTACCTTGGGAAAGTCAATTTTACTGTAAAAAAATACCTGTCCAGCTTTCCCAAATAGTTGTCAGCTCCTGGGGTTGGTAGAAAGTCGAACGTGAACGATATTTATTTATATTCCTGCACGGGCTTATTGTACAGATTTATACAAATCTGTAATGAAGTAGAACTAGAAACATAATTACAGGCACATAGTTTGAATGCACTTCGTCCTGTTAACTTTGAAAACGACGTATTCTGTGAATACTACTTTTGTGTGTGTCATACCAACAAGAGCAATATTTGATGCTTGGAATATTTATTATTACCACGTTCGATTTGATACATTTCAATGTAATTATTATTACTATTATTTGTTGTTAATTATGTTTTCACGTGGCATAATTTTGTTTCGTGGTTGAATCCATAACTATGTACATACGTAAGGCCTTGTATGGTATGGGTGAGTGCGTGCATGTGTGTGTGTGTGTATGCATGCATAACGCACCTTCCCAATGCATAACCTGACGAGAGAGATGGGAAGAGATGAGGTATGGCAAAAACACACCAATATGGTTGCAAGTAGGCATTTTGAAACATTTCGGTGACACATAACCTTTTTGCCACAGGAATTGTCGACAGGGATCGTATCATCTTCTCAATTCCTCGATCATTTTTCATCTGTTCTTTGTGTATGTTACAGTAAATTTGTGAAATCAGTAAATTCATGAAATTCCCAACATTTTCAGTAATTTCATGAAATTCCTAAGATTGTCAGTAATTTCATGAACTTACTGTGACCCCCAGTAATTACGTGAAATGACTAAAAATCCTACTAATGTCACGTGATTACTTAAATCTGAGCACATTTTTACACATATTTACTGACAGTGTTTCCCTAAATGTGTGTAATCGTTTTGATTCAATATGATCCCCAGATATGACCCCCATCAAAAATCCATTTTGAACTAACTGGATCTATATGATTGCCTGAGATGTTTTGTGTTATCTTTTTGAACCAGTTGAATGGAGTTGTGTGATGCTTTCTGCCTTAAAGTTCACCAAATTCAGAAGAATGGGTTATGACTGATCAAAGCATACTGTCAATGAACAATATGACCTTTGAACCGATTCTATCATCATTACCTGTGAGGAAGTGGCGTTTAGCAATTTCATGAAATAACTCGTGCCTAATTTCAATAATGACGTGAAATTACTAGGATTTTTTAGTAATTTCATGTAATTACTGGTGGTCACAGTAATTTTTCATAAAAATACTGAAAATTTTAGGAATTTCATGAAATTACTGATTTCACAAATTTACTGTAACATATATATCATGAATTATATTTTACCTACGCGTGGTGTTCGTCGCACAAGGCGAGTTATCCCCACGTGGCCACGTGTTTCATTGTTGTAGATTTATAAAGTTTATCATGTACAAGTTTCCCAGTATAAATAGTTTCAATGGGTGATTTTCAAGGAGGTGGATCGTAATTAAAATTGTCAAATGCAATCTATCATAATTCATGCATTTTTCTTCTTATATATCATATTGATTGCAGACGTATTCTCGAGTATTTTGAAAGTGTGTTTTTCTTTGGGATGGTTTTTATTTAAACACAGAAGCCTAGAAGTTTTTTTTAATTTTATAATCTTTAAATCTTTTTTTTTACTTGCACTCTATTTTTTTAAAAGGTTAAGTCTATGTAACCATGATTCTTTCGATTCTCTCTGCGCGCGCGCGTGTGTGGGAGTGTGGGGGGGGGGGGGAGAGAGAGAGAGAGAGGGAGAGAGAGGGGATAACACTGAACACTGAACAATGAACAATGAAAGCATGTAATTGCACATCGGTCATAGGCCACAATGCAATGCAAGGGAGGGGTTGGGGAAGTCGAGGGGTAATTTATGAAAAATAAGAAAACAACAACTACATAAGGAAAATAGTTATCAAGCCGAAAAGGTAATTATACAAGTCTTTGGTATTCGATCACTATTAGTAGAGGGGGAGAGAGAGATAGAGATGAGGAAGAGTAGGAGGAGGAGAGAGGTATGATTAGGATGGTTAGGGTGGGTGATGCTTCATGCGATTCATGAGAAAGGATTCATAGAATGAATTCTCTCATTCCTAAATATGTGCTTACATGTACTGATTTGCCTGGCATTTTCTTTAGGCAATTTTAAAACATGTATCGCTGTTTCTATTTCATGAAACATATTTTGTAATAGCCGTGTTCCACAAGCTTTAGATATGTACCAAGTGTATGTGTTTTGCTTAGAAACATGCTTTTTTGTTTGTGTGTCTATTTTTTTTATAAACGTTTTTGGGGGGTGTTAATGTCTGTATTTTGGTCACAACCACTACAACCAAAACTGATGTGAAAATAAACTAGTTTCGGTCAGTTAAAGTCTTTTTTCTCTGTGTATGTGTGTGTGTGTGTGTGTGTACGAATGTGTGTGTGTGTGTGTGTGTGTGTGTGTGTGTGTGAGAGAGAGAGAGAGAGAGAGAGAGAGAGAGAGAGAGAGAGAGAGAGAGAGAGAGAGAGAGAGAGAGAGAGAGAGAGAGAGAGAGAGAGAGAGAGAGAGAGAGAGAGAGAGAGAGAGAGAGAGAGAGAGAGAGAGAGTGACAGAGAGGGACAGAGTACGAACGAACACTTTTTTTTTAATGTCGGAAAAGAATAAGCACAGTGCAGGCTTGTTTACATCTCCCCAACAACAAAGAAGAACATTATTAGAAAAGAAGAAAAAAATCAGTTCAATACATGAATGACAAATACATGTGAATACCAATTATCCCCACATATACACACACGCACACACCACTGTACCAAAACATTATCGTGAAAAGACAAGCAAAATATCACAATATGCATAGAAAAAAGAAACAAAATATTTACAAACATCAAAATATGTGAGAGAGACAAAGAGAGAGAGAGACAGACAGAGATAGACACATAGAGAGACAGAGAGAGAAACATAGGAGGAAAGACCTAGGCACCATCATCACCAGCACCAGCAGTAGTATAGCAACGACATTACGAACCAGGTTTTGCACTTTGAGGCAGCCGAGGCATGTTCTGATGACGTCATATCCTGTCACGTCGGTGATGACGTCATATCCGGTCATGTGCTGCCTAAAACTGCTTTCGGTCACGTTACTTGTGTTTCCGGTCATGTGACGTCATATCCGGTCATGCAATGCCTTAAACGGTTTCCCGTCATGCGAGTTAGGTAACACGTTTGATGATGTCATGGTTCTGGCCATGCTAACCTCATGACATTTTGGGTTGGCGATTAAGTATGAAGCGTGGGTTGGATATTAAGTTTGAATTATGGGATGTTGTAAAACGAGACTCAGCCACCTGCTTACGTCATGGTTCTGGTCATGCACTTGATGTCATGTCTGGGATGGTGGTTGGTCATGTTGTCATGCTTTTGTTGTGCATGGCTGAACGTGACTAGGAATGCTTTCAGTCTGGCCATGCACAGTCTTGGTCCACTTGTTTGTGTTGTTTAAGGTTGGACGGCATGACTGCACAAAATCATGAGTGTACTTTACAAAATCACAGAAAAGCAGTTAATTGCTTGATCGCCTTAGTATTTGGGGTGGTGATATTTCACTGTCTATACTCTACAGGTCTTCTAAGAATTATGTTTTAGGTGGCTATGGTGACGTAATATGGACATCAGCGTGTACACTCTGTAAAAATCAGAGTTCGTCCTAAATTTTGACAATTTAAACACAGCTCGCTCAGTTTTCTTTTCAACAGAAGTCACCAGTGTTGTTGTTTTTTAATCAGAGTTAGATATGGACTATGTGAGTCACAGGGATGTTATGATTGTTTTCTTTCCCTTTAATCTAGTCTTTTTCTTCATTCGCTCAGACAGTTTTCTGTTATATGATCATTGATGCGTCACGCTGCCATTATGCGCCTAACTAAGAAATAGTTAGGCCCAGTTGTCCGACTTCGGCTGAAGATATCTTTGTAAGAATTTGTAGAACAAAGGCAGGAGAATGGACCAGTGAGATAGAATGATAGCAGATGACAGTAAGCAAAAGGAAAAGGCAGAGTCAAAGAGAATGACAGAATTAGAGGAAGTTACAAACACAGAACTTCCAGAAGGTGGGGGAACTATTTGTACAAAAGACCCCCAGTATCCCGGGGGGGGGGGGGGGGGGGGGGTCTATAATCTAATGACTGCAAACGCTTCATAAAGTGGGCTAGTTTCATTTTTGATTATTGAATCTTGACCAAGGCTGTGGGGGTATACAGAAAGATTCAGGTTTTCGTCCAGCATGCAGATACACAGCTCATTGTTCATATTTTAATTGACAAACACAATCGGATCTATTAATGGGCTACTAGAGCCTCAAAGTTACCTCTTGGTTTGAATATGGCTTGATGTGTGCTAGTAACACTTCTTTATCAACTCTTTTACCGACACACACACATTATGAATTTTATCAACTTTTATCTTGGTTTCATCAGTAAAGGTTACTTGGTCCCATCCTCCTTCCACACTTTACCACTTCTCCTCCTTGACGTATACTAGCCGTTTATTTCCGTTGATCTCCTTCATAACCATGTTCTTTCAAACTCGTCACTTTTGGAACCATTGCTATTTGATAATTTTCCGACACTTGACTCAAAATATTGTCTTGCCTTGCAATTACTAAAAATGTCACAGACCCTCTAGAATTTTCTTATACAATTTTGAAAATTTGAACATTCGCTTTCTGTGGTAGAAGTTTCCAGATCTTTGATGGCCTCCACCATGTCCTGTTGAGGGATGCTGGTGTAGAGGCTGACCACATCGATAGTGACCAACTGGGCGTCGACAGGAAGGGGCCCATACTTGGTGTTCCACTCGTTGATCACTTTCAGCATGTGGGTGGAGTCTTTGATGTACGAGGGCAAGCTGGCAACCAGGGGGCTGAGTCAGTGGTCAGCTAGTTTCGGCAAGGTCTCTGTAGGGCCTCCAATTCCTGAAACAATCGGGCGTCCAGGTGGATTTTGTAGGTTTTTGTGGATCTTTGGGAGGTGGTGGAAGAGGTGATGCCTAACATTGTTGGGTTCCAGCCTGGCCCATTTGTAGGTGTTGTCGTCAATGAATTTCTGAGTGTGGAGGTCATCAAGAATTTTGTTGGACTCTTTCGCTACACTACAGGTAGGATCTGTTCGAACAGGTTCGTAGTAGGTGGTGTTGTTGAGCTGTCTCTCTGCCTCCCTCACATAGTCCGTCACGTTCTGCACAACCACTGCTCCGCTTCATAGTTCCACCAAAGAGCACAGCTCAGGAGTGGAATCAACTGACCGACGAAGCCATGGCATCAACTGACCGACGAAGCCATCGCATCAGTGCCAGGCGGTACACCTTCAGGGCCTGCCCCAACTAAAGATTGAAATAGGGAATTAGGGGCCATAGGTCAAAGTAGTGGTAAATGAAGGGCACAGCTGTGCCTGTCGGGGTTCGTCCCTGGTGAGCGCTACGCTAGCCGGATTGGTCCAGCCCGGATACTGCGAAAAGGCCTATGTCAACTCTTAAAAAGCTGTCAACACCACCAGACAGTAAAACAAAGACATTTTTCTTTATTTAAAAAAAGAGGTATTTTATATTTCAATTCTCAGTGCGCTCTCCCAGTTCCGTCGAGTACATAGCCTTTATAGGCTCCTTCAATGCATAGTACCAGATCCAGATACAGAACCCATATTCATAAACTGCAGTTACAAAGTGTTCAACTTTTCCTTTACAACAATGTTCTACATACACATTTCATATGTCACTGGGGTTATATTGGATGACTTTTAGAGCAACGTATGCTCACAGATTCCACAACTTTCCTCAAAGAGGAGAGAATAAAGAAGAGAACTACGGAAACTTGCTTAGGCATTGTTTTAACCCTTTCGACTGCCAGAGACAAGTTGATTTAAAATAATAATTTTTAAGATCATGACATAAAAACGAGAACTGATAGGGAACTTGCTTCCCCAGTGATTTAGCCGATATGAATGCATCTTGAATGTAATTTTTTTGCACATTATTTGTGAAATTAGACAACACAGAAAATATGTACTAGGATTGTGGAATGTGTGATAAGATATTGGAGAATCTTGAATGTATTGTTTTTGCACATTATTTGTGAAATTAGACAACACAGAAAATATGTACTAGGATTGTGGAATGTGTGATAAGATATTGGAGAATTTTTTGGTGCTTTCAAACAAATTGGACACACACACACACACACACACACACACACACACACACACACACACACGCGCACAACACACACACACACACACACACACACACACACGCACACACACACACACACACACACACACACACACACACACACAGTGTGTAACAGTACTTTCTATTCCCCTGTTGCTCTTGGTACCAAACTCTCATCTTAACTCTCTCCTCTTCCATCGCAGAGCAAGAAAATCAATTAGAGTCTATGACTCAGAGGTGAAACGAACACGCCTGGTACCTGGTAAGGCTGGAATTGTTAGTGCGCATATTGTCGCCTGACGACAGTATGCGTCGGGCGACAATATGCATGCCCACTTGTAAGTAGAGTAGAGAACCGGCTCAAAAATGCGAACAGGTTTTAACCGGTTTTCTTTCTTCACCGAACCGGGTATTTTAACCAGTTCTCGCATCGATAATTTTTGCTCGCATCACTAATTTCACCTATGCAAACACATATTTATTTGTCAGAATATTCACACACACGCACGCACGCACACGCACACACACACACACACACGCACACACACACACACACACACACACACACACACACACACACACACACACACACACACACACACACACACACACACACACACACACACACACACACACACACACACACACAATAAAAAAATTATGACTTATAACACACACACACTCAACTCAACACTCAGTCAAAGTCAAAGCCATACACCACCAACAACTAGAAACAGCTACTCTTGGTTTACAAAACACCCAATATGCGCTGAGAATCAGTGTTGTTCTTCGAAAAGAATGCGTTATTCTAAGAAAAACTTACTTTCAGGTTGCAGTTAAAAAAAACCGGTTCACAGCAACTGGAACCGGTTTTTCGAACCGCGAAAGTTTAGCACCGGTTTTTCGGTTCAAACCGGTTTTTTCCCACCTCTACTAGTAAGTACGCATATTGTCGCCCGACGCATATTGTCATCGGGTGACAATATGCGTTGACCTCGGTACGCATATTGTCGCCCAGAAATTCACCAACTTCAGTGACAATGACTAGTCGTCACTTTCATTTAATAATCATCAGCTAATTAATGCACTTGTATAATGCAGATGACCAGTGGTCACTGCCCTTGACCAATGGTCATTTTGACATAAATTCCATATTTTCACTGTTTAATCGGTTGTTTGTTTAGCATGGTATGGATGCTACTATAACTTGTATAATGTAGATGACCAGTGGTCAGTGACAATGTCCAATGGTCACTTTGACTTCAAAATCAAATTCTGATTCTTAGCAGCTTATTTCCTGTCCACAGATTATTTATGCACTTGTATAATGCAGATTACCAGTGATCACTGCCACTGACCAGTGGTCACTTTGACGTAAATTCCACATTTTCACTATTTAACTGCTTTTTAGCATGGTATGAATACTATTTCACTATTTTAGCAGCTTATTGGGGTGTCATGAGTACAACTATGACTTGTGTGATGCAGATGACCAGTGGTCACTTTGACGTAGATTCCACATTTTCACTATTTAACCGCTTTTTAGCATGGTATGAATACTACTGTACTTTGTATAATGTAGATGACCAGTGGTCTCTGACAATGACCAGTGTTTAAATATCAGTCATGATATTTGTCGGCTCCTAGATCTATTTGGCCTCTCTCTCACATCTATCTTCTCTCTCTCTCTCTCCAGATCTCTCTCTCTCTCTCTCTCTCTCTCTCTCTCTCTCTCTCTCTCTCTCTCTCTCTCTCTCTCTCTCTCTCTTCACGAAGAAACCACGACCACAAGGAATGACAGACTACTCACACAGTAACAGTGACAAGAAAAACTCAGAGTCTGACATAAAAGAACAGACTGTGGACCATACTATTACCCATACAACAACTGACGACTCTGACGACTCTCAGGGACATTGGCAAAATACCAACTCAGTTTGATTCCGAGGGTGTAAATGCTTCAGATGTTAGTAGTGAGGCGGTTTCATGCGTCAATGTCAATTCAGACACACAAGAAATGGCTTTCACGCAAGACACCCCAACTAACCAAGAGAAAGAAAGCAAAAAACAAACTAACAACACCACATCAAAGGCAGGCACACAGGACAGACCACAACGTGCTGCCTCACTTAGGGCAAGAGGTCCTAAAGGTAAGCCGCCTGTGACGCAGGGGTCATCCAGCCAGAGCAGCATACTGGACTCTCTGGTCAGAGCGTCATCCATCCAGAGCAGCATACTGCACTCTCTGGTCAGAGCATCATCTAGTGATCGCTCCAGGGAGAAGGAAGCCTGTGAGCGCAGGAACTCAAGTGGCCTTCTTAAAAAAATTAGGAAATCGGCCGGGCGACTGAAACACACTCTAAAAGAAGTGAAAAATAAGCGAAAGCCAATGGAAGACAACATAGAAATGTCACTATAAATAATGTAAATATTGTACAAAACACTGAAGTAAAATTCCTGAATTATAATGTCAATGGATTACTGCCCCAATTACAGAATTTGGATTTTGTTAACTTTCTTTTGTTACATGATTTCATCTGTCTAACTGAGACTTTTGTTGCTAATTATTTCACTTCTTCATTGTTTTGTGATTATACCATTTTTGGCTCACGTCGTGTTTTTAAAAGAAAGTGAGTCTATTGTATCGTACATGTTCGGTTGTGTGTCTGTGTGTGTGTGTGTGTGTGTGTGTGTGTGTGTGTGTGTGTGTGTGTGTGTGTGTGTGTGTGTGTGTGTGTGTGTGTGTGTGTTGCGTCCGTGGTCTGACCTTTAACCTTGCACTCTCCAAACTTTAACGTTGTCGTTTTCTCTACAAATATAAGGTGTTGGAGGGTTAAAGTTAGCACGATATTTGATTTTGACGTGAGCCTTCAAGTCATGATGATCAAAGTAGTCAAATGCATTAATAAAATACATAAGAAAGACTATAATTTGTTGCAGATATTACTGTTGTGCAACATTTAAACTTGCAATCTCCAAACTTTAACATTGTCGTTTTCTCTAATTTTCTCAAAACATCAGGCGTTGGAGGGTTAAAGTTAGCAGGATACTTGATTTTGATATGAGCCTTCAACTCACAACGATCAAAGCAGTCAAATGCATCTATGAACGAGCATAAGAATTTGTTGCAGAGATTACTGTTGTGCTGCACTGAGTAGAGATACTG
>JAGGCT020002570.1:30000-49644 GCA_017654935.2 Phymorhynchus buccinoides | reverse complement strand
TGATAGATTAATCTGTGTGTTTTCTTACAAAAGCCAGTCCCTGTAGTCAGGAGTACGTGTTTGACGTTCAAAACGGGGACTAGTATGTAAATTAGACTAAACTCCCAAAACGATTGGCTCTTTAGCCTAATTCACATGCTAGTCCCCGTTTTGAATGTCTAATACACGCTCATGACTACATGGCCATGTGTTCTGCATTAATTATTATGACCAGTCGTGTCATATTTCTATACATTAGATGTGACGAGGGAATGAGCTAAAGGCGAAGTCTCTAGGGAAAGACTTTTAGTGTGTTAAATTTTCAATTAGAAAATTTTCCTTTAGCCCACTTCTCTAGGTCCCCCTTTTCATCTAATACATTTATATTTGTGCCCGGGTTCTGGCTCGTATGATTGAATGAAATACAAGTGGTAGATTTGCTCTAAATGATAGACAGAGTGAAGTAGGTTTTTACATGAACGTTACACAACTTCCACTCTCATCAGTCGGATCAAAGGGTTCAGAATTATTTGTACACTTGTATTTTATTGACTCACAAATCTGCATAACAAAGTATGCAGCAATAAGAAAAGCAGCTCAATGGCGCCAAAACAAAATATGAATGAAATACAAGGAAATCCGAAAGGATTATACGAGACTAAACGTTTAGCCCCAAGCCGGAAGGGTCACTAATAGTATCCAGTGTCTTGGGTTCAATTAGAGTGGCGGGCCGGATTAGTAGGGGGGGGGGGGGGGGGGGGGGGGGGGGTATAGTAGAAAGTGGTGACGTGCGTCTAACATTACGTCACAATCACATCATCAGCCGCCTTGTGTGTGTTATTCCTTTTGCTGGAAGCTGATGAAAAACAAGAAGAGAAAGAATGCACCCCCTGCGTTGTGCGAATGTCGTTTGGGTTTATTATCCGAATAAAGGAAATGTTACTTTCCCATCACGCACCCGCATGCATGCGCACGCGCTCGAGTGTGCAAACGTACACGCACGCACACACACACGCACACACACGCGCGCACGCACACACGCACACGCACACGCACACGCACACGCACACGATACGCACACGCACACACACACACACACACACACACACACACACACACACACACACATCTCCCTATCTCTTCCCCGCCCCCCCCCCTCTCTCTCTGTTTCTCTCTCTCTCTCTCTCTCTCTCTGTCTCTCTCTCTCTCTCTCTCTCTCTCTCTCTCTCTCTCTCTCTCTCTCTCTCTCTCTCTCTCTCTCTCTCTCTCTCTCTCTCTCTCCCTACTAAAAAAACCTTAAACCTGTCATAGATACAGAGGAACGCAAATTATTCTTTCATGCCCACTGTCTCTCTTACGTCAACTATGCATCTGTAGTTTGGGATTCTACCGCCAAATGTCACCTATTAAAACTGAATTATATCTACAAAAGAGCAGCTAAAATTATTCTTCCTGACGCAAACCTCACCACATCAGAAAAACAAGCAAAATTAAACATCCTTCCGTTAGATTCACAATTAAAGTACAACAAAGCAATCATCATGTACAAAGTGCATAATGACTTAGTCACACAATACCTAAAATCATTAGTTACCCCGGCATCACATCGTTATGGTTCCAGCAACTACATTTTGCCAAACACTAGAATTGACAAATACAAATCAAGTTTTGCCTTCTCAGGTTCCTCAATTTGGAATTCCCTTCCCTCTGCCATTCAGTTATGCCCTTTCATCTCACGATACAAAAAGATGGTGCGGGCAAACATAATTTACAGCCCTGCTTAAATCCTGTGTCATTTTGAACGCACACTGTATAACTTTATTGCCTTGTGTACACCTACATGTGATATGCATGGTATATGTCAATTGAATGTTTACATCTCAGTTTTATGCTTTATTTATTTGTTTGCATTCAAACTGCTTGTTAAATGTGTTTGGATTGATGTTGCTTTCACCTCCTACTTGTCATCAATTATTTGCTTCACTATGCGTATTTTTTTAAAACAACAACAAACGTTTGCAAACGTTTTTTGTCTCTTAAATTTGTTTTTCTTTTATCCAAGGACAGATTGTAAGAATAGGCATCGCCTAAAATCTTTATCCTTGTCAAATAAAGTTTCCAGTGTCCAGTGTCCAGTGTCCAGTGTCTGTCCCTGTCTCTGTCTTTCTCTCTCTCTCTCTCTCTCTCTCTCTCTCTCTCTCTCTCTCTCTCTCTCTCTCTCTCTCTCTCTCTCTCTCTCTCTCTCTCTCTCTCTCTCTCTCTCTCTCTGTTGTACACACATGCGCACGCAAACAAACACGTACACTCATGCACGAATGTAAGAGAGAGAGAGAGAGGGGTGGGGTGGTAGGGGGGGAGAAGAGACACAGAGAGAGAGAAAGATAGAGGGAGAGCAAGAAGTAGGGCCGGGGATAGGGGGTGTCGACTGACAAAGGATGATACATTGAGTCATAGGAGTAATGGTTTCAATCGAGCGAAAGACAAGAGATACTTTCCATCTCTCTCTCTCAGAGATTTTGTATCTCATGTCAGTTTCAAAACTTATTTTCCAGATAAGAGATGATAAAAATCTCGAAAGCTTGAAAGCATTGGTGTTTTGTGGCTTTTTTGAAATCATTAAGAACAGAGGTACTTTGCAAACAGAACGAGATCTTCTCTGTCTGTGTATGTTTCCGTGTCTGTCTGTCTGTCTGTCTGTGTGTGTGTGTGTGTGTGTGTGTGTGTGTGTGTGTGTGTGTGTGTGTGTGTGTGTGTGTGTGTGTGTGTGTGTGTGTGTGTGTGTGACTCCATGGCCGGACCTACGGGGGGGGGGGGGGGGGGGCGGCGGAGGCTTAGGGGGCTGCAGCCCCCACCCTTTTTCCTCATCCCCAAAAAAAAAATACATTTCACGTCGTCGAGCGGAAGCTAAATTTCCTCGCGGGCTATACCTAGCACTCATCAGCACCACCAGTTGATAGGTACTTAATGGTTCAAAACATGTTTCAATAGGGGTATGAACAGTAATGGCATTAGTCCTTTATTTCATGCCCAGATTGCACCAGATTGCACTATTTTGCTTCTCGGGATTAAAATATTTCCGGGGGAGCATGCCCCCGGACCCCCCTAGGGGTCTTTGTGCTTCGCACCTTCGATAAATTAGCCCCCACCCCTTAAAAACTTAGGTCCGGCCCTGGTGTGTGTGTGTGTGTGTGTGTGTGTGTGTGTGTGTGTGTGTGTGTGTGTGTGTGTGTGTGTGTGTGTGTGTGTGTGTGTGTGTGTGTGTGTGTGTGTGTGTGTGTGTGTGTGTGTGTGTGTGTGTGTGTGTGTGTGTGTGTGTGTGTGTGTGTGTGTGTGTGTGTGTGTGTGTGTGTGTGTCTGTCTCTCTCTCTCTCTCTCTCTCTCTCTCTCTCTCTCTCTCTCTCTCTCTCTCTCTCTCTCTCTCTCTCTCTCTCTCTCTCTCTCTCTCTCTCTCTCTCTCTCTCTCTCTCTCTCTCTCTCTCCCTCCCTGATTTGTATGTGTCTCCATGTCCATTTATAGTATTAGTTATGTAAGGCATGCTTAGAACCAAGGACAGAATGGAAGACGAGGCCCAGCCTAAATTCTTATCCTTGTTAAATAAAGTATCTGAATTCTGAAGTCTGAACTCTCTCTCTCTCTCTCTCTCTCTCTCTCTCTCTCTCTCTCTCTCTCTCTCTCTCTCTCTCTCTCTCTCTCTCTCTCTCTCTCTCTCTCTCTCTCTCTCTCTCTCTCTCTCTCTCTCTCTCTCTCTCTCTCTCTCTCTCTCTCTCTCTCTCTCTCTCTCTCTCTCTCTCTCTCTCTCTTCTTTTCCATTTCTGTCTCTTTGGAAACAAACAAACAAGTAAATAAATAACAAATAAATAGATAGATAGTTAGATAAATCTCAAATCAAAATACATTTAAAAAAAGAACGCAACAAGTAGAAATAACTGTATAAAGAACATAGATAAATAAATAAATAAATAAATAAATAAATATTAATAAAACCATCTCATCATACTAATACAATAAAGTTGTAAATGTGTGTGTGTGTGTGGGGGGGGGGGGGGGTCATGTTTACTCTGTAAATCGTGAACCTGTGCACATAATCTCTTAAAGATGTGTGCAGTGGTTTATAATGAGTTGTCAAATTGGCGTTTTGGTCGTTATCATTCACATTTTTGCAGCTACAGGTTTCAGAGTTGGCAAGTTGGTTAGACTGACTCAAGGTCACATCTGTGGTGCAAAGCAATGATTATCTTAATGACCTTGACCTTGACTTTTGAATTTTTTAAATATTTTTTAGCAATGGCTATAGTTCGGACACCGTTGGCTTCACACTCACAAAACCATATTCTTGATCCCACACGATCCAAGGAATGCAGTGGAAGAAATTTGAAGCCACTTGATCTTGACCTTGACTTTTGACCTTGATGTGTGTGTGTGTTTTTTTGCGAAAAGGGGATGTATTTTGAGAACCACTCAAAATAAATCAAGGTATGCAGCGGAAGACATTTGAAGACACTTGACCTTGACCTTGACTTTTGACCTTGATGTGGGTTTTTTCTTTCGAAAAGGGGGTGTATTTTGAGAACCACAGAAATAAATTACTTCAAATTGCGTGTGGAGTTGGTATCACCAAAGTACAGAAAGAAGTTCAAATTGCGTGTGGAGTTGGTATCACCAAAGTACAGAAAGAAGTTCAAATTGCGTGTGGAGTTGGTATCACCAAAGTACAGAAAGAAGTTCAAATTGCGTGTGGAGTTGGTATCACCAAAGTACAGAAAGAAGTTCAAATTGCGTGTGGAGTTGGTATCACCAAAGTACAGAAAGAAGTTCAAATTGCGTGTGGAGTTGGTATCACCAAAGTACAGAAAGAAGTTCAAATTGCGTGTGGAGTTGGTATCACCAAAGTACACAAAGAAGTTCAAATTGCGTGTGGAGTTGGTATCACCAAAGTACAGAAAGAAGTTCAAATTGCGTGTGGAGTTGGTATCACCAAAGTACAGAAAGAAGTTCAAATTGCGTGTGGAGTTGGTATCACCAAAGTACAGAAAGAAGTTCAAATTGCGTGTGGAGTTGGTATCACCAAAGTACAGAAAGAAGTTCAAATTGCGTGTGGAGTTGGTATCACCAAAGTACAGAAAGAAGTTCAAATTGCGTGTGGAGTTGGTATCACCAAAGTACAGAAAGAAGTTCAAATTGCGTGTGGAGTTGGTATCACCAAAGTACAGAAAGAAGTTCAAATTGCGTGTGGAGTTGGTATCACCAAAGTACAGAAAGAAGTTCAAATTGCGTGTGGAGTTGGTATCACCAAAGTACAGAAAGAAGTTCAAATTGCGTGTGGAGTTGGTATCACCAAAGTACAGAAAGAAGTTCAAATTGCGTGTGGAGTTGGTATCACCAAAGTACAGAAAGAAGTTCAAATTGCGTGTGGAGTTGGTATCACCAAAGTACAGAAAGAAGTTCAAATTGCGTGTGGAGTTGGTATCACCAAAGTACAGAAAGAAGTTCAAATTGCGTGTGGAGTTGGTATCACCAAAGTACAGAAAGAAGTTCAAATTGCGTGTGGAGTTGGTATCACCAAAGTACAGAAAGAAGTTCAAATTGCGTGTGGAGTTGGTATCACCAAAGTACAGAAAGAAGTTCAAATTGCGTGTGGAGTTGGTATCACCAAAGTACAGAAAGAAGTTCAAATTGCGTGTGGAGTTGGTATCACCAAAGTACAGAAAGAAGTTCAAATTGCGTGTGGAGTTGGTATCACCAAAGTACAGAAAGAAGTTCAAATTGCGTGTGGAGTTGGTATCACCAAAGTACAGAAAGAAGTTCAAATTGCGTGTGGAGTTGGTATCACCAAAGTACAGAAAGAAGTTCAAATTGCGTGTGGAGTTGGTATCACCAAAGTACAGAAAGAAGTTCAAATTGCGTGTGGAGTTGGTATCACCAAAGTACAGAAAGAAGTTCAAATTGCGTGTGGAGTTGGTATCACCAAAGTACAGAAAGAAGTTCAAATTGCGTGTGGAGTTGGTATCACCAAAGTACAGAAAGAAGTTCAAATTGCGTGTGGAGTTGGTATCACCAAAGTACACAAAGAAGTTCAAATTGCGTGTGGAGTTGGTATCACCAAAGTACAGAAAGAAGTTCAAATTGCGTGTGGAGTTGGTATCACCAAAGTACAGAAAGAAGTTCAAATTGCGTGTGGAGTTGGTATCACCAAAGTACAGAAAGAAGTTCAAATTGCGTGTGGAGTTGGTATCACCAAAGTACAGAAAGAAGTTCAAATTGCGTGTGGAGTTGGTATCACCAAAGTACAGAAAGAAGTTCAAATTGCGTGTGGAGTTGGTATCACCAAAGTACAGAAAGAAGTTCAAATTGCGTGTGGAGTTGGTATCACCAAAGTACAGAAAGAAGTTCAAATTGCGTGTGGAGTTGGTATCACCAAAGTACAGAAAGAAGTTCAAATTGCGTGTGGAGTTGGTATCACCAAAGTACAGAAAGAAGTTCAAATTGCGTGTGGAGTTGGTATCACCAAAGTACAGAAAGAAGTTCAAATTGCGTGTGGAGTTGGTATCACCAAAGTACAGAAAGAAGTTCAAATTGCGTGTGGAGTGTATATCACCAAAGTACAGAAAGAAGTTCAAATTGCGTGTGGAGTTGGTATCACCAAAGTACAGAAAGAAGTTCAAATTGCGTGTGGAGTTGGTATCACCAAAGTACAGAAAGAAGTTCAAATTGCGTGTGGAGTTGGTATCACCAAAGTACAGAAAGAAGTTCAAATTGCGTGTGGAGTTGGTATCACCAAAGTACAGAAAGAAGTTCAAATTGCGTGTGGAGTTGGTATCACCAAAGTACAGAAAGAAGTTCAAATTGCGTGTGGAGTTGGTATCACCAAAGTACAGAAAGAAGTTCAAATTGCGTGTGGAGTTGGTATCACCAAAGTACAGAAAGAAGTTCAAATTGCGTGTGGAGTTGGTATCACCAAAGTACAGAAAGAAGTTCAAATTGCGTGTGGAGTTGGTATCACCAAAGTACAGAAAGAAGTTCAAATTGCGTGTGGAGTTGGTATCACCAAAGTACAGAAAGAAGTTCAAATTGCGTGTGGAGTTGGTATCACCAAAGTACAGAAAGAAGTTCAAATTGCGTGTGGAGTTGGTATCACCAAAGTACAGAAAGAAGTTCAAATTGCGTGTGGAGTTGGTATCACCAAAGTACAGAAAGAAGTTCAAATTGCGTGTGGAGTTGGTATCACCAAAGTACAAAAGAAGTTCAAATTGCGTGTGGAGTTGGTATCACCAAAGTACAGAAAGAAGTTCAAATTGCGTGTGGAGTTGGTATCACCAAAGTACAGAAAGAAGTTCAAATTGCGTGTGGAGTTGGTATCACCAAAGTACAGAAAGAAGTTCAAATTGCGTGTGGAGTTGGTATCACCAAAGTACAGAAAGAAGTTCAAATTGCGTGTGGAGTTGGTATCACCAAAGTACAGAAAGAAGTTCAAATTGCGTGTGGAGTTGGTATCACCAAAGTACAGAAAGAAGTTCAAATTGCGTGTGGAGTTGGTATCACCAAAGTACAGAAAGAAGTTCAAATTGCGTGTGGAGTTGGTATCACCAAAGTACAGAAAGAAGTTCAAATTGCGTGTGGAGTTGGTATCACCAAAGTACAGAAAGAAGTTCAAATTGCGTGTGGAGTTGGTATCACCAAAGTACAGAAAGAAGTTCAAATTGCGTGTGGAGTTGGTATCACCAAAGTACAGAAAGAAGTTCAAATTGCGTGTGGAGTTGGTATCACCAAAGTACAGAAAGAAGTTCAAATTGCGTGTGGAGTTGGTATCACCAAAGTACAGAAAGAAGTTCAAATTGCGTGTGGAGTTGGTATCACCAAAGTACAGAAAGAAGTTCAAATTGCGTGTGGAGTTGGTATCACCAAAGTACAGAAAGAAGTTCAAATTGCGTGTGGAGTTGGTATCACCAAAGTACAGAAAGAAGTTCAAATTGCGTGTGGAGTTGGTATCACCAAAGTACAGAAAGAAGTTCAAATTGCGTGTGGAGTTGGTATCACCAAAGTACAGAAAGAAGTTCAAATTGCGTGTGGAGTTGGTATCACCAAAGTACAGAAAGAAGTTCAAATTGCGTGTGGAGTTGGTATCACCAAAGTACAGAAAGAAGTTCAAATTGCGTGTGGAGTTGGTATCACCAAAGTACAGAAAGAAGTTCAAATTGCGTGTGGAGTTGGTATCACCAAAGTACAGAAAGAAGTTCAAATTGCGTGTGGAGTTGGTATCACCAAAGTACAGAAAGAAGTTCAAATTGCGTGTGGAGTTGGTATCACCAAAGTACAGAAAGAAGTTCAAATTGCGTGTGGAGTTGGTATCACCAAAGTACAGAAAGAAGTTCAAATTGCGTGTGGAGTTGGTATCACCAAAGTACAGAAAGAAGTTCAAATTGCGTGTGGAGTTGGTATCACCAAAGTACAGAAAGAAGTTCAAATTGCGTGTGGAGTTGGTATCACCAAAGTACAGAAAGAAGTTCAAATTGCGTGTGGAGTTGGTATCACCAAAGTACAGAAAGAAGTTCAAATTGCGTGTGGAGTTGGTATCACCAAAGTACAGAAAGAAGTTCAAATTGCGTGTGGAGTTGGTATCACCAAAGTACAGAAAGAAGTTCAAATTGCGTGTGGAGTTGGTATCACCAAAGTACAGAAAGAAGTTCAAATTGCGTGTGGAGTTGGTATCACCAAAGTACAGAAAGAAGTTCAAATTGCGTGTGGAGTTGGTATCACCAAAGTACAGAAAGAAGTTCAAATTGCGTGTGGAGTTGGTATCACCAAAGTACAGAAAGAAGACAGGGAGTAAGATGGGGGTTGGGGGGATGTTAAAGGGGAAGCATGGGGTTTAATGGGCAAAGAACATCGGCATCACCCAATGATGGTACCAGACCACATTTTGAACATCCAGTGCAAACCTCCACCAAGGAGCCTGACTCAATAAAGGCACTGTCTGGGGGACATTTTGAACCTTCAGTGCAAACCTCCACCAAGGAGCGTGACTCAATGAAGGTACTGCCTGTGGAACATTTTGAACCTTCGGTGCAAACCTCCACCAAGGAGCGTGACTCAATAAAGGCACTGCCTGGGGGACATTTTGAACCTTCAGTGCAAACCTCCACCAAGGAAGGCGTGGGACTGGGGGGGGGGACATTTTGAACCTTCAGTGCAAACCTCCACCAAGGAGCGTGACTCAATAAAGGCACTGCCTGGGGGACATTTTGAACCTTCGGTGCAAACCTCCACCAAGGAGCGTGACTCAATGAAGGCACTGCCTGGGGGACATTTTGAACTTTCAGTGCAAACCTCCACCAAGGAGCGTGACTCAATAAAGGCACTGCCTGGGGGACATTTTGAACCTTCGGTGCAAACCTCCACCAAGGAGCGTGACTCAATGAAGGCACTGCCTGGGGGACATTTTGAACCTTCGGTGCAAACCTCCACCAAGGATCGTGACTCAATGAAGGCACTGCCTGGGGGACATTTTGAACCTTCGGTGCAAACCTCCACCAAGGATCGTGACTCAATGAAGGTACTGCCTGGGGGACATTTTGAACTTTCAATGCAAACCTCCACCAAGGAGCGTGACTCAATAAAGGCACTGCCTGGGGGACATTTTGAACCTTCGGTGCAAACCTCCACCAAGGATCGTGACTCAATGAAGGCACTGCCTGGGGGACATTTTGAACTTTCAATGCAAACCTCCACCAAGGAGCGTGACTCAATAAAGGCACTGCCTGGGGGACATTTTGAACCTTCGGTGCAAACCTCCACCAAGGAGCGTGACTCAATGAAGGCACTGCCTGGGGGACATTTTGAACTTTCAGTGCAAACCTCCACCAAGGAGCGTGACTCAATAAAGGCACTGGGGGGACATTTTGAACTTTCAGTGCAAACCTCCACCAAGGAGCGTGACTCAATAAAGGCACTGGGGGGACATTTTGAACTTTCAGTGCAAACCTCCACCAAGGAGCGTGACTCAATAAAGGCACTGGGGGGACATTTTGAACTTTCAGTGCAAACCTCCACCAAGGAGCGTGACTCAATAAAGGCACTGCCTGGGGGACATTTTGAACTTTCGGTGCAAACCTCCACCAAGGAGCGTGACTCAATAAAGGCACTGCCTGGGGGACATTTTGAACTTTCGGTGCAAACCTCCACCAAGGAGCGTGACTCAATAAAGGCACTGCCTGGGGGACATTTTGAACCTTCGGTGCAAACCTCCACCAAGGAGCGTGACTCAATGAAGGTACTGCCTGTGGGACATTTTGAACCTTCGGTGCAAACCTCCACCAAGGAGCGTGACTCAATGAAGGCACTGGGGGGACATTTTGAACCTTCGGTGCAAACCTCCACCAAGGAATAACTGCCGCAAAGCAAAGCGTGCGGGGCGGTGTGTAGCTGATAGTCCGTTATAAATGCCAACACATCAGTAGGCTTGTTCAGATAAAATATCTTTCTGGAGTTAAAATACAACAGATTCCACTTATTAAAAGCGTCAGATACAATAAATTATTATTTGGGTAAGAATCAACACACGCGCATATATGCATACATATGCGCGCGAGATCGTCATGCGCGCGCACACAAATACACAACGCGCACAAACACGCGCGTGCGCACGCACACAAACACAACGCACACTCACAAAAGCACACACACAGAGGCACACATGTACACACGCACACACAAACAGGTGACAAATCATGAACTATGTCTACAACTCTGCAATTACTTTCTCAGGGGAAAACATCCCCGAAGACAACCAAAACAATGCCACAGGGTGTAGCTTGGGGGTGCAACAACACTGTCTGTCTGTCTGTCTGTCTGTTTGTTTGTTTGTTCTCTCTCTCTCTCTCTCTCTCTCTCTCTCTCTCTCTCTCTCTCTCTCTCTCTCTCTCTCTCTCTCTCTCTCTCTCTCTCTCTCTCTCTCTCTCTCTCTCTTTCTTATTTATATGTCCTTAACCAGTATAATTTATGTTTCGTGTATGTATGTTTGGTTTTTGATTTTGTTTATAGATGGCTTGATGAAAAAAAGCATGTATATTTTGCTTATTCAATGTCCTTCTTTAAATAAAATTTTGACTTGACACACACCTCCCTCTCTCTCCCCCCCCCCTCTCTCTCTCTCTCTCTCTCTCTCTCTCTCTCTCTCTCTCTGTCTCTGTCTCTCTCTCTCTCTCTCTCTCTCTCTCTCTCTCTCTCTCTCTCTCTCTCTCTCTCTCTCTCTCTCTCTCTCTCTCTCTCTCTCTCTCTCTCTCTCTCTCTCTCTCTCTCTCTCTCTCTCTCTCTCTCTCTCTCTCTCTCTCTCTCTCTCTCTCTCTCTCTCTCTCTGAGCTGAGTCTCCGCTCATGCTTGTGTATGTATAGGCCCTATATATGTTTTTGTGCGTAGAAATGTGCGTGTGTGCGCGCGCGTGTGTGTTTGTATGTGTGTGCGTGCGAGCGCGTGTGTGTGTGTGTACACGTGTGCCTGTGTTTGTGTGTGTGTCAGCGACCCTCTCTGTTTTCAATTCTAACTTCAAAACCCACCTGTTCCCTCGTCATTAAACCTCCGCTCTCTTTCTTTTTCCTGCCTTGCCTTTAGGTCTGTTTCTGCTGTATTCCATTGATGTCATTTTTTCGCTTTGTATTGCATTTTTGTTTGAATGCGTTATAAATGCTAACGTGTGTGTGTGCGCTGTTAAAGCCCAATTTGTAACAATTGCCCAAAATGTAACAATGTTTACATTTTGGGCTGTCAAGGCTGACCCAAAATGTAACAATTGTTACAATTTGGGCAAATTGTTACATTTTGGGCAGCAACTGCTGCAACTCCTTCTTTATTCTATATTGATGCCACTTCCAAAATGTAACAATTCTGCCCAAAATGTAACAATTTGCCCAAATTGTAACAATTGTTACATTTTGGGTCAGCCTTGACAGCCCAAAATGCAACATTGTTACATTTTGGGCAATTGTTACAAATTGGGCTTTAACAGTGCGCTTTGATTTGATTTCTATCAAGATTCAGCGCCGTATAAATACTGTATGTTGTCGTGTGTTTATTAGGTATTTTTAGGTATTATGTACTTAATAGTCATAGAGGCGTCTCTGTGAAATTCGGGTTGCTCCCACCTGGAGACACACACACACACACATTTAAACCCAGTGGCAACGAAAACGTCGTTTGGTCAAAATTTACCCCCCCCCCCCCCCTTCCTTCCTCATCAGACACACACAAATTGCATGCCCAAAAGAATAAAATTGGGTGGCGCGCCTCTGGCTGCGACGTTCTCTCCCCATTTCTACTGTGACATAATTATGTGTATGCGTGCGTGCGTATGTGTGTGTGTGCGCGCGCGCGTGCCTGCGTGTGTGTGTGCGCGCGCGTGCCTGTGTATGTGTGTGTGCGCGCGTGCCTGCGTGAATGGATTCACCGGGCATTGGGGTTGTAACATGTAGTGTAGCAGGCCCTTATGGGTAAAACAAAATCCGCAGCACCCTGTAACAGGCTGTGTATCTGTCCTTTTACAATTATGTTTCGAGCACAAGGGCAAATACCGTGTATAAGCCCACCCCCTTTTCGGGGCCTCAAACTGTGCAAAGGGTGGTGGTGGTGGTGGTGGTGGGGGGGGGGGGGGGGGGGGGCTTAAACTCGCTATTTTACGGTACGCGAACGTCCCTATTTTCTCCCCCCACGGAAATTGTTGACGTCACACGACAATAAAACTGTCAATCATAATTGCAAACGTCACACACACGCACACGCACACACACACGCACACACACACGCACACGCACACACACACACACACACACACACACACACACACACACACACACACACACACACACACACACACACACACACACACACACACACACACACACACACACACACACACACACACACACACACACACACACACACACACACACACACACACACACACACACACACACACACACACACACACACACACACACACACACACACACACACACACACACACACACACACATTCACAGCACGCGCGCGGACACATTCAAAGAGACAGATCAAAATAGAACAAGACTGGTGTGACTTAAGTCAGGAAATCAGGGGGGGGAAACAAGTCAGGAAGTCGACTTATCCGTTTGACGTTTAGAAAAAATATCGTCGACATAGACGAACGTCGAGTTATACGTTGTCGAGATATCCGTTGTTATTAAAGTCTTTTAAAGAGCACTTTTGGCTGGGAAATAATAAATCCGTCGACTTACGCAAAAGTCGACTTAAGCATGTGTCGACTTATCAGTATCCAGCTGTATATATCTATTAACTACTAACTGCATTAACAGTAGGGGAAGACGGGGTAAAAAGCGCATGGGCGGGTAAGAAACCCACCCCAATTATCTCATGAAATAAAGAAACTTTCAGTCAAATTTGCCCATGAGACGAATGCTAGACATTAACGCTCGTCTCATGGGCAAAATGAGACTGAAATTTGCTTCATTTCATGAGATAATAGGGGTGGGCTTCTTACCCGCCCATGCGCTTTTTACCCCGTCTTCCCCTATATCCTAACCAATGCCAACATAATAAATAGTATGCACTTATACATTATAACAGCATGTATGCATTACACTCTGAACCTTGATTTAAGATCTCAATTCGAAAACTTTAATAGGGAACCATTAGAAGTCTTAATTGTACTATACTGATGATAAGATGGGAAAACACAAATTACTCTCATTGGATTTGCATACCTACATTTGTGACATTGTTCAATTCTCTCTATTGGGGTCTGCAACGAACACCTTTTGCAAGAGTGAATGCCCTTGGCGGGTGGGGGAAGATGGTTCAGCAAGGGCATCACTCTCACTGTCAAGGGCGTTAATAACCCTAGTTGCAAAGGCCTATAGTAATAAAATCCGACGTGAGCCTTGAAGGTTTTTATTTTTTATTGAACATTCATCACCTCTTTATCATTTTTTACGCTTCACGAAGATTAATCCGTGTGTTTTCTCGCACGCCAGGCGTTACAAAATAATGTCAAATCATCATGCTATCCTATACATCATATCAACAGCTATGTCTTTATTTTAGGTCTGTTGGAAGTCATTTCAACTTAGTTGATGATAATATGCGGATAGTGAAATGAAATAGAAGGTATCACTGCTTTGTTAGAATGTCGTTTCTGATCGTTATCTAAAGAAACCGTTTTTCATGATCACGCGCACGAATGAACGCGTGTGTGTGTGTGTGTGTGTGTGTGTGTGTGTGTGTGTGTGTGTGTGTGTGTGTGTGTGTGTGTGTGTGTGTGTGTGTGTATGTGTGTGTTGTGCGCGTTCGTGAGCCGAGAGAGAGAGAGAGAGAGAGAGAGAGAGAGAGAGAGAGAGAGAGAGAGAGAGAGAGAGAGAGAGAGAGAGAGAGAGAGAGAGAGAGAGAGAGAGAGAGAGAGAGAGAGAGAGAGAGAGAGAGAGAGAGAGAGAGAGAGAGAATTCAAGATGGTTGACATAATACATTATTTTTGTTGCTGTTGTGGATTTGTGACAGTTTCGAAATAAAGTGTTTATTAATGAAATATTGTTATAAAAACGTCACGTTCCCTATCCATCTTGTAATTCTTTCTCTCCGTAGAGAGTGATGTCTGAGATTTTATCAGATGTATTTTATTTCAAACGTACAGACTCTCTCTCTCTCTCTCTCTCTCTCTCTCTCTCTCTCTCTCTCTCTCTCTCTCTCTCTCTCTCTCTCTCTCTCTCTCTCTCTCTCTCTCTCTCTCTCTCTCTCTCTCTCTCTCTCTCTCTCTCTCTCTCTCTCTCTCTCTCTCTCTCTCTCTCTCTCTCTCTCTCTCTCTCTCTCTCTCTCTCTCTCTCTCTCTCTCTCTCTCTCTCTCTCTCTCTCTCTCTCTCTCTCTCTCACACTCTCTCTCTCTCTCTCTCTCTCTCTCTCTCTCTCTCTCTCTCTCTCTCTCTCTCTCTCACACTCTCTCTCACACACACACACACACACACACACACACACACACACACACACACACACACACACACACACACACACACACACACACACACACACACACACACACACACACACACACACACACACACACACACACACACACACACACACACACACACACACACACACACACACATGCACGGCACGGCTTGTTTCTAACTCTAAAGTAAAGCATCCCTTTTCAGTACAACTATAATAATAATAATAATAATGATTTTATTTGATATAGCGCTAACAATCCACACTATGAGTATGCTCTGTGCGCTTTACAAATTAAAATATAAATAAAACATCAGACATGAAGTAAAATCAGAAAATAACAAATAACGAATAGCATACACTTGGGTAAGAAAATACAAGATAACATGGTCCACATACCACAACCGACAACTTCGGTACAATTTAATGAAAATCTGTTTAACGTCCTCCGACCTGGAACAGGTACATGTGGGAACAACGGAAACATACTTTTGTTACCACATACCGCTAGGCCACACACCGCTGTTTGTGTGCGTGTGTGCAATGCACATGTGATGTAGTTATATTCTGGATGGGCTTGCGTGTGTGAGTGTATAATATGTATGTTATGTATTTTAGGTATTAGGTACTGTATAGTCACAAAGGTGTCTCTGTGAAATTCGGGTTGCTCCTACCTGGAGAGCGCGTCGCAGCCAGAGGCGCGCCACCCAATTTTTTTTTTTTAATTTGCATGCGATTTTTGTGACTGATGAGGAAGGAAAAGGGGGTAGGGGTAGATTTTGGCCAAATCATGACAACCTTTTCGTTGCCATTGGGATTAACGTGTGCTGAGTGCGTGGGCACATGGGACCTCGGTTTATCGTCTCATCCGAAAGACTCCACGTTCAGACCGTAAGGCCTAGTGCAAAATGAGAGGAAAAATCCCCTGTACCCAGGTTCGAACTCAGGTTTACTCGACACAAGGCGAACGCTTGACCTCTGTGCCACTATGCACCACTATGTGTGTGTGCGTGCGCGCGCGAGCATGCGTAGTTGTGGGTTTGACAGACACAATAAGTAGAGAAAGAGACATTTTGTGGGAATAGCGATATGTGGGACCCGTTGCATCACGGATGTAAAATCATAGTGTGTGAAAAGTATGCTTCCTTTGCAACTATAAAGACATATAATGGTACGATCCTGGAGACACTGCAATACCAGGAAAGTCCCGATTTTTCTTTTTTTTTAATAATCAGTAGTAATTATAATTGAAAAGCTTTTAAAGATACAATGTGGAAGTGACTCATGAAGCTAGAAGGGCTGCAATATCCTGAAATAAATACAGAACAGCAGCAGATAGATACTATCCAAATTCTGATCGCTTCTCGGCCTTTTGGCTAAGACAGTGATTCAGGAACATACATTTTTATTTATACCCTGGTTGGTTTGTTCAGCCCGTCGTACATGGCGAAAGCCGATACGCGACGTTAAACTGAACTTCCATAGATACTACGATAGAAGACACAAGAACTTAATGTACTTAATCATGAAGACAAAATAGCCTTGGCTTAAGGCTGTGCCAGGCCAGTTAACATAGGCTAGAACACCAAGCCTACATCAAAGTGTTGTTATGCTATGCATAGTTATGCAGGGGGTTGTCTTTAGCCATGACAAGCTCCTAGCCTAACATCATCAGTCTCCAAAATCCCCCGAAGACGGAGGAGTGTGGCTGCCTCCGTGGCGGGGTAATCAAAAACGGCCACACACGTAAGGTACCGTAATAATGTTTTCATACCTAGCTGACGCGCTTGTACCATGTCATAGTGTTCAAGTGCTTCCGCTGTTAATGGGATGATCCCTGGAGTCTTCAAGCCAGGGTAAGCCAACAGCAACAACATGAGGACAAACCCTTGTTTCATTTGCAGGGATTAGGGCCTGTGCACACGTGACGCAGGAACCTCATGCTTATAATCCGCAAATAAGAAAAAGATATGAAAAAATAACTTGAAGCGGGTGGGGTAGGCGCTGTGATGCAAGATGGAACGCACGCCCCGCTTTCTCCCTTCCTACTATACACCCCCCTCTACGGGTGGCGCGCGCGCGCGCGCGTGTGTGTGTGTGTGTGTGTGTGTGTGTGTGTGTGTGTGTGTGTGTGTGTGTGTGTGTGTGTGTGTGTGTGTGTGTGTGTGTGTGTGTGTGTGTGTGTGTGTGTGTGTGTGTGTGTGTGTGTGTGTGTGTGTGTGTGTGTGTGTGTGTGTGTGTGTGTGTGTGTGTGTGTGTGTGTGTGTGTGTGTGTGTGTGTGTATTCGCGCGCGCGTGAGATTAAGATGAAGTGGTGCACTGAACAAATTAATTTATACTTTTCCATAGCACACCAAACCTCACCACCCTAAACCATACCACACCAAAACACACTGTGCTATACTGCACCACACCACATAACACCGCACCAAACCAAACCACAGTACACCACAAACACACCACACCATGCCACACCACACCACACCGCATAACACCACAACAAACCAAACCACAAACACACTACACTATGCTGCACCACAGCACATAACACCGCACAAAGCCATACCACATCACACCACAAACACACCACACCACACCACACCTCACAAAACAAAACCACACCACACCAAAACACACCGTACTGTACTGCACCACACCACATAGCACCGCACAAAAACCAAACCACAAACACACCACACCACACCACACCTCACAAAACAAAACCACACCACACCAAAACACACCGTACTGTACTGCACCACACCTCATAACACCGCACAAAAACCAAACCATACCACACTTAACTACACCACACCACATAACACCGCACAAAACCAAAACACACCAAGCCAAACCACAGTACGCCACAAACACACCACACCACATAACACCACACCACACCAAACCACAGTACACCACAAGCACACCACACCACGCCATGCCACACCACACCACATAGCACTGCACAAAACCAAACCATACCACACCAAAACACACCACACCATGCCACAAAACCACCCACAGTACACCACAAACACACCACACCACGCCACACTACACCACACCACATAACACAGCACAAAACTAAACCATACCACACCATGCCATACCACACCACACAACACAGCACAAACCCAAACCATACCACACCAAAACACACCATGCCATGCCACACCACACCACATAGCACAGCACAAAACCAAACCATACCATACCAAAACACACCACACCATATAACACAGCACAAAACCAAACCATGCCACACCACACCACACCACATAACACCGCACAAAACCAAACAATGCCACAACACACTACACTGCACCATACCACACCACACCGCACAAACCAAACCATACCACACCACATAACACCGCATAAACCAAACCATACCACACCACATAACACCACACAAACCAAACCACACCGCATAGCACCACACCACACCACACCACACCACACCACAACACACTACACTGCACCATACCACACCACACCAACCAAACCATACCACACCACACCACATAACACCGCACAAACCAAACCACACCACATAATACCAAACCATACCACACCACAACACACTACACCATACCACACCACACCGCACAAACCAAACCATACCACACCACATAACACCGCACAAAACCAAACCATACCACATAACACCACACCACAACACACTACACTGCACCATACCACACCACACCGCACAAACCAAACCACACCACACCACATAACACCGCACAAAACCAAACCATACCACACCACAACACACTACACTGCACCATACCACACCACACCGCACAAACCATACCACACAACACCGCACAAACCAAACCACACCACATAACACCACACCATACCACACCACAACACACTACACTGCACCATTCCACACCACACCACATAACACCACACAAACAAAACCACACCGCACAAACCAAACCATACCACACCACACCACATAACACCGCACAAACCAAACCATACCACATAACACCAAACCATACCACACCAAACCACAACCCACACCATCCTCACAGCACCACTAGCCACACTAGATCACACCACAGTACAATCCAATCTCTTCATTTGAATCCAATATTTTATTATTACTGCTTTGTGTCATGTTTTGGGTCATTTCAACAAGACACAACAACAACAACAACAAGACAAGAAAGGGATTGCCACAGTTGCCACAGGTAACGCAGACACAACAGTCCAGAAAGGAAGAAGTCTCTAAATAGCATAGAACATGAGATTTTTCTTTTTTTTCCCAGGCCAGAAATTTCTACAAAATGGTATTGGTAGTATAATATTTAAGAAGTATTACGGTGAGAAATTGCCTCTCAATCAACTTTCACCAATAACAAGAACATTGACACTATAAAAAAAACAACCACGAACCAGCAAGATAAAATTAGACCGAATTTTCGAGGTTTATTCCTCTTTATCAAGGACAATGATATCAACAAGAAGATAAAACCGTTTAAAGATAGAGAACCGTTTAAAGATACAAACCGTTGAAAAACTTCGACACGCATGCAGGCCTAATAATCATAATTGACATTTCTAATTGCGATTTTAGAAGAAAATGACAACTACACGATAGGAAACTGTATCATTTCTTTGGACCCGACTATCTTAGAAATTATTTTTTTATAGATGCTGTTCGG
>JAGGCT020002570.1:22500-25000 GCA_017654935.2 Phymorhynchus buccinoides | reverse complement strand
GACTCTGCCTTTTCCCTTTGCTTGCTGTCATCTGCTATCTTTCTGCCTTTCCGGCCCATTCCTCCTGCCTTTTTTCCACGAAACTTTCGAAAAGATTTCCTCCAGCCGAAGTCGGACTTGCTGGACCTAGCTATTTCTTAGTTAGGCGCATGACGGCAGCATGACGCATCTGCGCTCATAATTGACAGGAAACTGTCTGAGCACCCATATTGTGTTAAGAAGAACTGCACCGTTACCATGTGTGGTGTGGACGGACCCAATGCCCCCTTGGCAGTGGTTGGGGTCGCAGTACCTCCTGCAGTGGAGGTTCATGTAGCCGGGGTTCATCTCACACTGGTGGGTGTTCGCCCACATGGCGCAGTTTCTATTGTCGTCCGTGCAGCCCGCTGTAATCGAAGGACATGTGAGAATTGTGCGTCCTCTTGGCCCGAACTAGGCGCGTGTTAGCTATTAGGTGCAGTGGAAGCTCCCTTATCAGAACTTCAAAAATCATCCAAAATTAAGTCTTATAAGGGAGGGGTCTGATAAGGGAGGTCATTTTAATACTTATAAAGAAGGGCAATGTCTGGGAGAAGTAGGTCTTATGTGGGAGGGAGTCTTATAATGGGAGGTCTTATAAGGAGGTTCCACTGTATTAGGTACTTTAAATTCGGATTGTGAAAGTCGGGTTGCTCCCGCCTGGAGAGCGCGTCGCAGCCAGAAGCGTGCCACCCATTTTTTTACATGCGATTTTTGTGTGACTGATGAGGAAGCAAAAGGAGGGGGGTAAATTTTGACCAAATGACAACTTTTTCGTTGCCACTGGGATTAACGTGTGCAAAGTGCATGGGCACACAGGACCTCGGTTTATCGTCTCGTCCGAAAGACTCCACGTTCAGACCGTAAGGCCTAGTGTAAAATGAGAGGAAAAATCCCCTGTACCCAGGTTCGAACTCGGGTTTTCTTGACACGAGGCGAACGCGATTCCTTTGTGTCACTCTACACGACGTGGAATGTGCAGATCCACAGTGGAGCGAACAAGCCTGTGATCAGTCCAGCATTCAGCTCCTCGCTTGACTCTGGTGACAAGAACATCCCAGATGTCACATTGGCGAATAATGACGTAATCTATAATGCTTTGTACACACATAAGCGGATATTCCATGCGTAATCCATAAATAAGTGAAACAAAGATGGGAAAAGATTTGCGCACGTGTCCGAATTTCCCCAATATGCGTAAACTTGCATCCTTCTTTCTTCCACTTATTTAGGGTTTTCCGTACGGAACTTACGCGTCTAATGTGAACCCGGCCTTAGATGCCATTGTCTAGATCCGGGATGCATCCAGGTAGTCTTGTATCTGTCTACCATTCTGAATGTGGTGTTCGTGATCAGCAGGTTGTGCTCTGTGCACTTGCTCAGCAGCAGGAGGCCGTTGGTGTTCATCTTGCCGATGATATGTCTTCCAAGTACTCCTTCCCACCGATGATGGTCACAGCCAACTCGGGCGTTAAAGTCCCCAAGCAGGATGAGCTTGTCGCTGACTGGGACAGAGTTCAGCAAGGAACTGAGGTCGGTGTAGAACCGCTCGATCGTCTCCACTGCGTTTGTTGGGGCATCAGCGCTGATAACCGTCGCATGGCGCTTGTGACTGAGAGGAAGGAGTAGCTTCGTAAGCCTTTCGTTGATTCCAACAGGCAGGTCTGGAAGTTGTTTCATCAGATGCGTCTTGATGGCAAGGCCAACTCTATGGACCATGTCCTCGTTTTCATCTTTTCCTTTCCCGAAGAAAGTTTAGCCACTGGTGTGTTCTGTAACGGTCCCTTCTTCTGCTAGCCATGTCTCACTTAAGGCTGCGATGTCGACGTTGTAGCTGGACAATTCTTTGGCGACTAGGGCTGTTCTCCTTTGAGGTCTTGCAGCGTTCTCCCTGTCCATTAGAGTACAGACATTCCATGTTCCAAGATACAGTTTTCCCGTTCTCTGTTTGCTCCGACGCTTGTGTGGATGATTTGCCAGATGCAGTCTTCTGGCCAGACGTTGGTAGGGCAGGCAGTGCTTAGGCCACCTTTTCTAGGCCACCTTTTGTAGGCCCCTCCCTTACTAGGGTGAGCAGTGCTGTCCTACAAAGGGCTGCTCAGTCGCCCTGGGGGCTGCCCCATCTCCCTGCTGTCCTGGGTACAGAGAAGATGCGACCACGTGTCCAGGACCGCCTATGTGCAGGATCGTGACAACTGCCAATGGTTACCTCCACCTGTTGCTTCGCCGCTCCTCCATTTATTTATTTATTTATTAAGACAACTTTTATAGCGCCTAATCTTTAAGCTCTAAGCGCTTTACAGAAATCACTAAAATAAACACAATGAAAAAAAAGTATACATCAAACATTGACCAACACCCCCCTTCCCTGATCCCTCAGTCAATTTCTCAGTCACGCCCAAATAATGAATGACATAATCTACAGTACACTTTCGCAACCAACTTGAAACACTCACATTGATGGACGCTTAAAGACGCCCAG
>JAGGCT020002570.1:12500-15000 GCA_017654935.2 Phymorhynchus buccinoides | reverse complement strand
GCGGTTTCAAGCTTCGACGCCATTGTTGCATTGTCGCTATGGTATTTGACCGAGTAATGGAGGTAAACAACTCTAATTTTCACGAAGTGCTCTCCCCTATTTTTTCCCGAAAATCGTCTATTGACATCTAGGCTAGAACACCAAGGCTACATCAAAATGTCGTTATGCTCTGCGTAGTTATGCGGGGATTGTCTTTAGCCGTGACAAGCTCCTAGCATAACATCACCAGTCTCCAAAATCCTCCGAAGTCGGAGTGTGGCTGGCCACGTGGCGGGGTCATCAAAAACGGTCACACACGCAATGTTCTCATCCCTAGCTGGTGCATTTGTACCATAGTGTTCAAGTGCTTCTCGCTGTTGGGATGATCCCTGGAGTCTTTAAGCCAGGGTTAGACAACAACAACAACAACTTTTTGACGTTAGCCTGTAGAAAGGAATAATAGTAAATGAGAGCTGTACTATACATGTAGGTATGATTTTCTACAGTATTGGAATATCATAGTACAGCTTAGTCTTTCCAGAGATGTGTAGAGACAGGATACTCGGCTTCGCGAGCCAGCCAGCGATTTGCCTTGTGCGAAGTTGTGTTTGTCATGCGCGCGAAATAGTTTGGTACTGTTTACTTCCGGAAACTCTCTCTCTCTCTCTCTCTCTCTCTCTCTCTCTCTCTCTCTCTCTCTCTCTCTCTCTCTCTCTCTCTCTCTCTCTCTCTCTCTCTCTCTCTCTCTCTCTCTCTCTCTCTCTCTCTCTCTCTCTCTCTCTTACTACGCAGAGACCTTTTGCTTACTATTCTACCAAACCGAACAATTGTTTGATGGATGGTCGTATTTCTCAGACGTTTTCTAGATATGAATTGTTTTTGTTCCCTTATTATCTACAATGTATTTACCGTTTTGTGTGTTAACTCTATTATATTGTGCTTCTTCGTTTATCTACAATATTGCGCATGTATCCCCTTGGCATAAGGGTTGTATAACTATTGTCAATAGATAATTGTCATTTGTATCTCTCTCTCTCTCTCTCTCCCTCTCTCTCTCTCTCTCTCTCTCTCTCTCTCTCCCCTCTCTCTCTCTCTCTCTCTCTCTCTCTCTCCCTCTCTCTCTCTCTCTCTCTCTCTCTCTCTCCTCTCTCTCTCTCTCTCTCTCTCCTCCTCCCCCCCCCTCACCATGTAGGTTGATAGTTTCGTTTGTCTTGCACACCCCACAGGCCAGTCGACATCTGCGCAGCATGTAGCCAGGGTTCGATTCACACTGTCCTGTTTGGGACCAATTATCGCATCTGCTGTCTCCGTTGATGCACGGCACTGAAACGCACACGGCACATGAACACTCAGAAACTCAGTCCTTGAGCATACATGCATACATAGACTAGGGCATTTGCCACTAGTGTTCGTCCTCTATACCAGACTACTAATTTGCCCGCGCTCGTTCTGCCCGAGTTACGCTGGCCTTTCTAATCCAACTCTCTAAATTCAACTCAGTGAATTTCAAGGTCGTCCTCACGTGGCAAATGCCCTATTCCAGCCTAAGACAGCTGTTTCGACCCTTGGGGGTCTCTTCAGCTAGGCAGTGGATGGGTTTTTGTTCTCTAGCTTCCCTAGGCTGGTTTCTACCATTGCCTCCCTATCAAGGAGGAAAAACTACTACGATACATGCATATACACATACTTACATACAAACGAACTCACGCAGACAGAAATATATATATATAGGTCGGCGGGGGGGGGGGGGGGGGGGGGGGGGGGGGGGGGGGGGGGGGGGGGGGGGGGGGGGGGGGTAGAAGAACAGGCACAATAAACACACAAAGTTATATGAAATAGTAAATATTAGTATTAAATAATAGTAAATTCACCCCCTCTCAATGTTGTTAGGTTGTTCAAAGTTTCAATTAAAAGGTTGCAGTCAATTGGGTCAATTAAGAGAAATAATTAATTAGTGGATAGATCCCATATTGATCCGATTTGGATGCCTTGGTTTAAGGCTATGTCGGACCCAATTGACATAGGCTAGAACACCACACACACAAAAATAATTTTTAAAACAATAATTTAAAAAATATGAATTATATAAATTGTGCTGATTTACTTTACTGGCTATTCACTGAGATTTTTCTTTCATACTATTTTTATCCTTAATTTAGATACCATCTCAGTAGTTGGCCCTCTCTAGTCATGTCTATTAGGTTTTGAAATTAAAATTTCAGAACATTATTATTTTGTTCATTTTACATAAGATTTTCATAAGATTTTTACTATTTCTGGTTTAACTTTGTGCTGGTTTGCTTTTATTATAGATTTTCGATTTGATGCAAAGAAGACACCATTCTCTTGTAGAATGTCTTTTTTGGTCAGGTTGGCATCCACTGGACAGTCAAATTGCAGGCCGATCATGCAAACTGATGAGACCTTCTCTTAGGTCGAAACAGCTGTCTTTGCATAAGGCACTGTCCCTCCCCCATTGGGAAAAAAAGTAAATTTATATAATTCATATTTTTTTTTTTTT
>JAGGCT020002570.1:0-7500 GCA_017654935.2 Phymorhynchus buccinoides | reverse complement strand
CGAAACGAAACGAGCAGTTACGAAGAATAGAAGAGTCGAATCCGTGTTTGTGTAAAACGAAGCAAGTTAAAAAAAAGTTCTTGAATGTAAATTCCCGGCCTCTGACATTTAATACTATTATTACTGGTCCCCTGTCCACAGATTGGAAAAAGCCGTGTTCGAGATTCTTTCATTTGCGTATATCTCGACATAAGCACGTAAGTAAAATCCTCTTCTTATTATCGGATTTGTATCGATGTAAAGAAAGTAGCATTTGATATGCCCACCCCACGTCACGTGTCACAATCCCTCTTATGCTAGGAAGATTTCTTAAGATTTCTTACCAGCTATAAGAGGGAAAACACGTGAAAACCGTGATTGTGACACGTGACGTGGTGGGCCTTTAAAGACAGGACGATAGTGAGGTATTTTAATAATTGGAAGCCGGAATCTAACAGATTTCAAAATATAGCTATTCTTTGTTTTAATAACTGACCATCAACAGGACCAGTAAGCCTGTTAGGTGTTCTTACAGTACGGTTACTGAATCTTTCTAGGGTAAACACATGAACTTTTTCCAGGAATATGAACCTCATAATATTTTTGGTAGGTAATTTGTCTAGCTTTTTATGACCCAAAGGACAATTTTCATCAAGAAAGCAGTGCACTTTTGAACATTTGTCTCGTTTTCGTTGAAGTTGTTTGCATGATAATTATGTCACTGAGTATGATTATGTCGCACTATTTCTCTTCTCGTAACAGAGTGTAAAACTGTGTTAGACGTCCCTTTCTTCGATGACTCAAGTATTCAGGACTGTGTTCGTGACGACACACTTGTGACAAGGTGACCCGCGCATCTCCACTTTCTCAACTACACCCCCCCCCCCCCCCCCCCTCTTTTTCTACTCAATGCACGAAAACTCGTGGCATTTGCCCTATTACAATTCAACATCAAACAGGTCGCCGATTCCGAAGCGCTATCTGTTTGATCCCGGGTTTTCCCTCTAGTGACACCCACAATCGGCATCTCTTTCATCCACGTATTTCCCTTCGATCACGCGCTCTTGACACGCCGCGTTAGACAGGATTGGAATTTTAGGCATGTGAGGATGACATAACAGGCGCGTGATCGTTCTGTACTAATATGCATAATATTATAGCGTCATCTCGTGACTTGTCAACTGCTATGAACCAATCATAGGCCCTCGGGTGTTTAAAATTAAAGGGAGATTTGAATAGTGAGGAAAGTCGGCCTAAACATTCTCTCTCACAAGACCACCAAAACCTGGCTGAGCAACATTGCAGAATCAACCTCTCTCCCAGCCAGTCCTAATAGCCCAACTAGTGAGTATTATTGATGGCTGGGATGTAACATAAGTGATTGAGATTTGTTTTTGTTTGATTCTATTTTTGATCTAGATCCTATGTTCAATGATGAACAAGGAGTAGATGTGTCAGTGAAAATAATTGGTAAACATGCTGTTCTAATTATGTGCACTGATTATTTGTGTGTGTGTTTTTGACTTTAACTCTTTTGGTACAAGAACCGGATTTTATGCCTACTAACCCTTTTGTATATTTTTAGTAGGAAGCCTGTGGGTTGCAACCTTGCTAACTATGATAACATTCCTTTCCAGGTGTTGGATTGAGAGTGATGTTGGCTTGATCATAGACTTTGATCTAGCCGGTTACTGAATCATACCAGTTGATTCCAGTACCCCTTTTATGTTTTACTGATTTCGGTTTGACAACTGAAATTCAGGTTATTTGTCTTAGTGCTATTGTACAAGGGCAGCCTTCTAGCCGGTTGGGATCCACTAATTCCCTGCCGGCTGAGGCCCCTTGTCTCTAAGCCATAGAGATCTACATCCACCTTCTCCTGTGATTATCAGCAGGGCATCGTGGTCAGGACGCTTATCCCTGACTCACAAGCAACAAGACGGGACCGCCGCAAAGACGCCCCGCACCCAGAATCCGCGAGGAGACCACGCCTGAACCGTGTCATCCCGCGACGCTGCAACCGGAACGACTGGGAGCTACTCTACACCAGAGCAAGCCAAGTCAACTCAGCACTCGCCGATCCCTACAGAGGAACTTCATACAGCTAAGTCCCTAAGACAGTGAAAAAAACCCACTAACTGGAACCCAAGACACTGGATACTATTAGTGACCCTTCCCGCTTGGGGCTAACCTTCTAGAAAGACAAAAGTCTTGTAAATCCTTTCGGATTTCATTGTTTTTCATTCATATGTTGTTTTTTGGCGCCATTGAGCTGCTTTATTCTTATTGCTGCATAATCTTATGCAGATTTTGTGAGTAAATAAAATACAAGTGTCAAATAATCCTGAACCCTTTAATCAGACTGATGAGAGTGGAAGTTTTGTAATTTTCATGTAAAAACCTACTTCTCTCTGTCTGCCATTTAGAGCAAACTACCACTTGTATTTCATTCAATCATACGAGCCAGAACCCGGGCACAAATATAAATTTATTAGATGAAAAGGGGCCGGGAAAGTTGCTCACCTCCCACACCCTAGAGAAGTGGGCTAAAGGCAAATTTTCTATTTGAAAATTTAACACACTAAAAGTCTTCCCTAGAGACTTAGCCTTTTAACCCATTCCCTCGTTACACTTACCCAGAAGCAGTAAGGATCCAAGTTGACAATCTGTTCTCCCCCCATCTCCCCCAGGTGGGACCAACATCTGAAGAGAGAGAGAGAGAGAGAGAGAGAGAGAGAGAGAGAGAGAGAGAGAGAGAGAGAGAGAGAGAGAGAGAGAGAGAGAGAGAGAGAGAGAGAGAGAGAGACAGACAGACAGACAGACAGACAGACAGACAGACAGAGACAGATATATGTCAATAGTTTTTTAAAGGCCTACATTACCACTTGTGAAAGAGTCTGTTAACACAATTCTCTACAAACAATAGCACTGATTCTGAGCAGTACTTCTTCTTCTTCTTCTTCTTTCTTCTTCTGTGTTCCCAGGCCAAATGGCCATAATGGGCAAGGTACGTATGTGTCCGGTTCTCAGTTTTCACTGGTCTCCCCGCTGCGCATAGCCAACATATTCTCGCTTTCGGACAGACAGACAGACAGACAGAGACAGAGAGGGACAGAGAGGGACAGAGACAGAGACAGAGAAGGGACGCATGGAGAGAGAGAGAGAGAGAGAGAGAGAGAGAGAGAGAGAGAGAGAGAGAGAGAGAGAGAGAGAGAGAGAGAGAGAGAGAGAGAGAGAGAGAGAGAGAGAGAGAGAGAGAGAGAGAGAGAGAGAGAGAGAGAGAGAGAGAGAGAGAGAGAAAACGCGCAGACAGAGATAGACAGAAATAGAGAGTGATAGAGACACACATACACACACATGCACGCACGCACGCACGCACACGCGCACGCACGCACACACACACACACACACACACGCGCGCGCGCACACACACACACACACACAGAGTGACACAAAGATCAAAAGACCACAGAGAGGCAGACACAAAGACAAACAGACACAGGCACAGAGTGAACCAGGAAGGCTTACACAAACAGACAGGCAGACAAACAGACGAGCAGAACAGATGAAACTCCACCAGTTAGCTTATTACCCCTGGCCCGTTCTGATCTTGATGTGGTCTCTGTCCTCATAGAGACAGAGTGAACCAGAAAGGCTTGCACAAACAGACAGGCAGACAAACAGACGGGCAGAACAGATGAAACTCCACCAGTTAGCTTATTACCCCTGGCCCGTTCTGATCTTGATGTGGTCTCTGTCCTCATAGAGACAGAGTGAACCAGAAAGGCTTGCACAAACAGACAGGCAGACAAACAGACGGCAGAACAGATGAAACTCCACCAGTTAGCTTATTACCCCTGGCCCGTTCTGATCTTGATGTGGTCTCTGTCCTCATAGAGACAGAGTGAACCAGAAAGGCTTGCACAAACAGACAGGCAGACAAACAGACGAGCAGAACAGATGGAAATCCACCAGTTATTACCCCTTGCCCGTTCTGATCTTGATGTGGTCTCTGTCGTCGGAGGTGGCAGGCCTGAAGCGAACGCAGCTCACGTCTTCCCAGTGCTTCATGGCACTCTTGATCCAATCGATTTGGTCGTTATCTTTGGTAGCAGATAAACATGAACAAATTGAACGAGGGAGGAAAGGAAGGTGGCAGAGTGGTTAAGACGTTCGCTAGCCAATTTCAATGCGTGCGTGAAACGGGTTCGATCGAATCCCGGCCTTCGATCGCCCTTTCTTTCTAGTTCGACGGAGAAATCGAACTGAACGTCTATAATACATAGCATGGGGACTTAAAGCTAGTCTGACCCGTGCGCTTTACGCACGTTAAAAAAATCCCACGGCAGTGAAAAGTCGATAAGAGCAGGGAGAAATCCCGCTGCCTGGTATGACTAAATTGATAGCTAGGTTTCCCTAGTCCACCTCCACCCCTCCTCACCACCCCACCCCACCCCACCCAAAAAAAGTGGCGCTGCTCTTGCGGTAACGCGCTCTCCAGGTAGGAGGTAGCCTAAATTTCACAAAGATAAGTCTCTGCAATTAGAATAATAATAATAATAATAAATAAAGCTTCTATAGCGCTCTTCGATGATTAAATGCCTTTTCCTTCTCTGCTTCTTCTTTCATCTACTATTTCTTTCTGCCTTAACCAACCTCCATTCTCCTGTCTTTTTTTCAAACGAAAACACACTCAAAAATGATTGTCCTTCAGCCGAAGTGATACTTGCTATAAATAACTATTTCTTTAACAGATTAGTCTTCCAAAATAACGGCAGCATGACGCATCTGCGCTCATAATTTTTGACAGGATAACTGTCTGATTGAGACCAGAGAGAAGAAGAGAGACAAAATACACCAAAAATACCGAGACTGTCGCCAAGGGTGGTTACAAACCCTTCACCCCCAGAGACCCCCACCCACCCGCTTACTCTTGGGGGATGCCATAACCCTCCACAAATTTCCGCAATCTTGTTAGAGTTACACATACACACACACACACACATACACACACACACACACACACACACACACACACACACACACACACACACGCACGCACGCACGCACGCACACGCACACACACACACACACACACACACACAAAGATCACACGCCACACACACACACACACACACACACAGGCACATATAACTTATGTTATACAAAAACAATGCTTTCCGTTAAATTTTAAACAAGCCAAGGTAATCCCTATTAGCTAAATCAGGCGATAGATCTAATGTGGTCTAATCATCGACCTAGAGTGATTTTATCAGCTTGCACAAAAGTCTCTAGAAAAGCACAGAACAAAAAATCCCTATTCTCTTATTTAGATAAAAAAAATAATTGACTTCATGATGATCTCCGTCTGGGATTTAGAAAGAGCTCATTCATGCTTCATGGCACTTCACTAATCAGTTTGTTGACAGTCTGCTATGTAATATAAATGAAAATAAGTTTACTGGCATACTTTTCCTTGACTTTGAAAAAGCGTTCGATGTTATTAATCATTCACTCCTTCTGCGTAAGACTAGAACTGTATAACCTTCCTCCTGAATTTTTAAATATTATGTGCTCTTGCGGTAACGCGAGCTTTTTTTGTGTGACAGAAAACCTTGCTGGTTTCAATTAATAACAAAATGTCTGAATTGCTTCCAATCCACTATGGAGTACCTCAAGGGTCTATCTTAGGTCCACTATTGTTCACTGCCTATATAAACGACCTGCCATGCTTTGTCAATAGTAAATGTGAAATGTTTGCAGATGATAAAAAAAAATCATCCCTTCATATTAGTGATACGAATGCTAATCAGGCTAGTAAGCAAACTTCAAAATGATGCTCAAAATGTTTTTAACTGGACAAATTAAATCACATGTCAATTAATGCCAATAAAACGAAATGCATGTACGTATCAACCAGACAAAAAAAACATGAGATGAACTCCCACTTTCCACCACTATTTATTTGCAGCAACAAGGGTGAAGAAGTTGATTCAGGGAGAACATTAGGTGTTGACATTGACAAAGATCTGTCTTGGACAGCCATATAAAGTCTTTAGGGAAAGGTCTGTATAGAAAAATACTCCAGCTATCTAAGATTAAACATTTCCTTTATAGCCATTCTCGTAAACTATTCTTTAATGCTCACATACTCTCAATGATCGATTATGCTTCAACATTATGGGATAGCTGTAGTGATACCAATTTAAAGATTATCAATCATGTACAAAAAAGCAATCAAAATAACACCATTAGGACAAGTTCACTTACCTATGAAGACTACAAACAACTGATATACTAGTTTTCAAGACAGACTTTTCCTCAAGTAAAGTGCAATCTGCATGCAGCGATATTGTCAACGGAAATGCTCCAAAAATAGATAAAGATACTGTACAACATTGACAAGCAGACACACCCTGTTACTCTCATTTTGTCGACCGGATAATGATCTATTCAAATCTAGTCTCCTCTATTTAATTGGTGGAGATTTTTATGGACTGAACAAACTACGGTGGAGATCAGATAGGCCTGAAAACAGCATGAAAAACAAGAACTACTTCAAGAAAAAAATGAAAATGTATCTCTTTAACAGAACATAATTGATAACTTTATTCCAATTATTTGAAATAATGGAAACGTAGCCTACATAACATATTTTGGTAAGTAAATGTGATGTTTTAAATGTTTCGTTGTTGATGTTGATGTATATATTGTACATAATATGCTATCTATAGTGTCAGTCCCCATCCTTTGAGAAGTGATTCTTTTTTTTGTGTGAAGGAGACTGTCTGTGGAATATTTGCTTGTTTCTTTAATTAATTGTTTACTTGTATATTTTTTGAGTTTCTTGCTGTACAAGGACTTTCAAAAAAATGTTTAGTTCTTTAGTTTTTCACTTTACATCATTTTTTATGGCTTGTAAACTTGTTGAAAAAAAGCATCTTTTTGCTTATACAATTGTTCCCATCTGGAAATAAAATTTTGACTTGACTTGACACACACACACACACACACACACACACACACAACACACAAGACACACACACACACAAGTTAACACACGGCACATACACCACAAAAACACACACACTGTTGCACACACACACACACACACACACACACACCCAAAGACACAACACACACACACACACACTTACACACACACACATTGCATGTGGCTACGAACACACCCACCACACACACCCGCACACACTTGGGGGATTTACACACCCTCACAAATTTCCGCAAAAACCTTTTTATTTGTAAATTTTTCACTGAGATGCAACATTCTGCCATTTTTAGTGAGGGGATAGGGTTAGCGATCAACTAGGATTACTTTTCACAAAACTTAAAAGAAGCAGACTTTTGAGATTGAGGGTCGTAAACATGACGGGGGTGACTAAAGTACAGCATTGTGTAACATTTCACGATATTACTCAATGGGACGCATCAGATTCAGGTGATATTAGAGCACCATGCGCGTTTTGAAGCGATTCTACGCAGCGGTTTGCGGGATATTGA
>JAGGCT020002569.1:37500-47914 GCA_017654935.2 Phymorhynchus buccinoides | reverse complement strand
GCACAACACGTTCGCTGCGAACAAAGGATACCCGAAAAACTCCAAGCTACTTGACTACCCAAACAGTGAATACATAATGAGCTCAGCCTTATGCTGGACACATTTATGTACAGGTACGTACAGACGATACAATTTGTACAAGGACTCACAGACGATACAATTTATACAAGGACTCCCCCGCCCAGGCAGAAAACTATAACCACGCTCCAACCAAATAGAGGTTATGAATTAATTTATGAAAACAATACCGGAAAGGCAAATAATTGTGCACAAGAAAATTAGGAATGTATCTCCTTTTAAAAATAGAACGACCATCTTTCTCGAAAAGATGCAAACGACATTTATACATCTGAATACGATTCTATATTGCCCGGACTTTCACGCGGACCGTAAAACAAACCCGAACATAACCGTTCCTGGACTAAACAGTTATAACTTCGGAAATAACGTGACAACAACACTACGGTATTTTGAACATGAGTAACCGTCTTCTTCTCACTTACCCCAAACGGCCAGTGCAGCTCGCTGGAGTGCTGCTCGGAAAAAGTCAGGACAACCTCCTGGTGAATGGGTGTAGGGGCTATGTATACCCGAGCAGTTCCAGTCGAGGAGTTCGACTCGCTGACCTCCACTCCCCAGTCCAACCTTCTCCAAGGTCCTTTGAAGGTCCCAGCACCGGTCGTTGCTGTCTTCTCAAGTAAGAACCGAATCCCACATCGCCTCTGAATGGGACACCGAAGTCCTGGCGCAGTCGGCGAAGATATGCGCTTTCCTCAGGCAGGCTACTTCTCTTCTTTCTTGTGAGCCAGTCGAGAGCGAACTGACAAACATTACACTCACTTTCGAAGTCCAGTGAACTGATTTATCTTTTCCTCTCGAAGTCCCGCATTGGCCGGCCTCAACCAATCAGTGAAATTGACTCAAATTCAAGCAAAGGGCAACATAAAAATCTCACTAGCAGCACGATCTTTGCGCTTTTCTCAACACGTTCCTTGCCAGACGACTCGACAGTTTATTAATTAAAAATTCCGTCGCCCTGAAAGTTCAAAACTGGATGGCTGTCACAAAGAAGGCTAAAATTTGTGACATAGTGCCGCAGCCAAAGGGACTAGGATTTCTATTCTAGTGCCGCAGCCAAAGGGATTAGGTTGCACTGTCTTTTGTAGTGCTGCAGCCAAAGCGATTAGGTTGTCTTTTGCTAGTGCTGCAACCAAAGGGATTAGGTTGTCTTTTCTAGTGCTGCAGCCAAAGGGACTAGGTTGTCTATTCTAGTACCGCAGCCAAAGGGATTAGGTTGCACTGTCTTTTGTAGTGCTGCAGCCAAAGCGATTAGGTTGTCTTTTGCTAGTGCTGCAACCAAAGGGATTAGGTTGTCTTTTGTAGTGCTGCAGCCAAAGCGATTAGGTTGTCTTTTATAGTGCTGCAGCCAAAGAGATTATGTCTTGTTGTCTCTTGTTGTCTTTTCTAGTGCTGCAGCCCAAGGGATTATGTTGTCGTTTATAGTGCTGCAGCCAAAGAGATTGTTGTCTTTTCTAGTGCTGCAGCCCAAGGGATTAGGTTGTCTTTTATAGTGCTGCAGCCCAAGGGATTAGGTTGTCTTTTCTAGTGCTGCAGCCCAAGGGATTAGGTTGTCTTTTCTAGTGCTGCAGCCAAAGGGATTAGGTTGTCTTTTCTAGTGCTGCAGCCCAAGGGATTATGTTGTCTTTTCTAGTGCTGCAGCCCAAGGGATTAGGTTGTCTTTTCTAGTGCTGCAGCCCAAGGGATTAGAATTCATTGATTACTGCTCTTAGCCCATTCGCTGCCAATGTTACATTTATGCACTACAATGACTTAACACCCATGTCACTAACAGGCCTCCAACCAGGGTCTGGTATCCAAAGAGTCTATTTTCTTCACTTTGGCTCTCATTAGTACAACTCAGTGAGAGAATCGTTTGCATGCTTTTTGCTTTTCACTGGTGACCTAGTTGGGATTGAATTTGGAATTTTGTGATGTTGTGATCTTGTGTTTTGTGTATTGTAGTTTGAATGTTAGCATTTTATTCTTGGCCTTGCCATAGAGCTATACTCTAGAAAAAGCAGCCTGTTCTGCGAAAGCTTGAGTTTTAATAAATACCCTGTGGGAGAAAATGACTAAACTGGTTTTTTTAGTTTTTTTTATCTACTACCGTTTTAGTATTGTTTTGTTTGTGGGTAGTGCGGGCAAATGAGGATTTTGTTTGTGATATATATATATATATAGTTTGCTTTGATAAAGCTTTTCTGTGTCCAATGTCTTTATTTGTGAACCTCAGAAACAAAACCAGTTAACATTAACTTTGAGTAATGTTCCGTGTTCAAAACAAAAAAACAAAAAAATTATATAAATTGTGCTGATTTACTTTTTCTCCCAATGGGGGAGGGACAGTGCCTTATGCAAAGACAGCTGTTTCGACCTAAGAGAAGGTCTCATCAGTTTGCATGATCGGCCTGCAATTTGACTGTCCAGTGGATGCCAACCCGAGCAAAAAAGACATTCTACAAGAGAATGGTGTCCTCTTTGCATCAAATCGAAAATCCATAATAAAAGCAAACCAGCACAAAGTTAAACCAGAAATAGTAAAAATCTTATGAAAATCTTATGTAAAATGAACAAAATAATAATGTTCTGAAATTTTAATTTCAAAACCTAATAGACATGACTAGGGAGGGCTAACTACTGAGATGGTATCCAAATTAAGGATAAAAATAGCATGAAAGAAAAATCTCAGTGAATAGCCAGCACCGTACCCCTACTCTGAAGGACTGAAAAGTTAGTGCATTTGAAATGCAGAATAGTTTGCTTTGATAAAGCTTTTCTGTGTCCAATGTCTTTATTTGTGAACCTCAGAAACAAAACCAGTTAACGTTAACTTTGAGTAATGTTCCGTGTTCCAAAAAAAACAAAAAAACAAACAAACATTATATAAATTGTGCTGATTTACTTTTTCTCCCAATGGGGGAGGGACAGTGCCTTATGCAAAGACAGCTGTTTCGACCTAAGAGAAGGTCTCATCAGTTTGCATGATCTAATCTTGGATTTGATTATTAATATTGGTTGGAGTAACTTGCTGCTGGATGGTACTGGTATTTGGTCAAGTGGATGATTAAACCAAAGATCAATAATAATAATAATAATAATAATAATAATAATAACAGTACATTTATATAGCGCTTCGCCTCAGATGAGCCCAAAGCGCTTTACAATCAATTATTCATCAACAGATAACAAAAAACAAGATTCAAGAGTGACACCAACCACCAACAGCGCATATGCAAAGCAACTCTCTCTCTCTCTTTAACACACACGCACGCACACGCACACGCACACGCACGCACACGCACACACACACACACACACACACACACACACACACACACACACACACACACACACGCACACACACACACACACACGCACACACACACACGCACGCACACACACACACACACACACACACACACACACACATAAACACACAATTATTGACGCCAACTCATTCATACCCCATTCGGTAAGCCACAGCAACTGAGCCGCATGGACTGACCACATACACCAACACACATACACAAACACCCTCACACACAACGTACGCACGCAGACAGACACACAGACACGCACACAAACACACACACACACACACACACATGCGTGCACACACAACCCACAAAACCAAAATACACACAAGCACACATTCATGCTCACACACACACACACACACACACACACACACACACACACACACACACACACACACACACACACACACACACACACACACACACACACACACACACACACACACGCACATGCACACACACACGCACCACAAAACCTCTTAAATCAATCTTCCCTCACGTGCACACAACGATAGACAACTGATCAAATATTTAGGGCGCAGCAGGAAAAAGATGGGTTTTAAGAGAGGTTTTGAATGAGGAGACTGAGTTGGAGTGTCGGAGAGGAGAAGGCAGAGAATTCCACAGAGATGGTGCTTGACAAGAAAAAGAACGTTGGCCAGCAGATTTGAGACGGATGGAGGGAATGGAAAGGAGACGAGAATCAGAAGACGAACGTAGTTGGCGAGCTGGGACATAGAGATGAAGAAGATCAGAGAGATACAGGGGAGCTTGATCATTCAGTGACTTGAAGGCAAGGAGGAGAATTTTGTAGTCAATACGTGATTGAACTGGGAGCCAATGTAGGGAACGAAGAACCGGAGTGATGTGATCGTACCTAGGGGAGCGAGAAATGAGATGAGCAGCATTATTCTGGACCCGTTGGAGCTTAGAGATGAGAGTTGATGGACAGCCAGCAAGAAGTGAGTTACAGTAGTCAAGGCGAGACAGGACAAAAGCACATTCAGAGTCTTCAGGAGTCCTGAGAGAGGAAACGGCGGATGGAACTAATTCTTCGAAGTTCTAGATAGCAAGCCTTGCAAACATTGGAAACATGCTGTTTGAAAGAAAGGGTTTGGTCCAAAGTAACACCTAGATTGCGGACGGATGCCGATAGCTTGATCTCAGTGCCATCAATGTCTACAGAACCTGGGAGAACCTGAGTTTTAATTGTGTGGTTAGAGGCTACAAGAATCATCTCTGTCTTATCAGCATTCAGTTGCAGTTTGTTGTAAAACATCCATGTTTTAACAGCAGAGATGCACAACTTAGAAGAAGAAATCATTTGATCTAATTGACTCAGGTGGGCAGAAATGTACAGTTGATTGTCATCAGAAAAGCTATGATGTAGAATAGAATGCTGGTTGATGATGGCGGAGAGAGGTTGGGTATAAAGAACAAAAAGGATAGGGCCTAAGACTGAACCTTGGGGCACACCGAACTGAAGACCTTTTGGAAGAGATGGAGAACCATTGACAACAACTTTCTGTGTGCGATCAGAGAGGTAGGAAGAAAACCAGGAAAGAACAGCCCCAGATAGACCAAAGGAGGTGTGAAGTCTAGAAATGAGGATGGAGTGGTCGATAGTGTCCAACGCTGCAGAAAGATCAAGGAGAGAGAGAAGAGAAACCTTGTTTTCATCCAAGGCAGTGAGCAGGTCGTTCGTTATCTTTAAGAGGGCTGTCTCAGTACTGTGACCTGCTCGATAAGCAGACTGGTTTGGATAGTAGAAATCATTTACCTGAAGATGATCAGACAGCTGTTTAAGAACCACCTTTTCCGTAAGCTTAGAAAGGAATGAAAGATTAGAGACAGGCCGATAGTTCTTTAGATTTTCAGGATCAAGACTAGGCTTCTTTAAGAGAGGTTTGACAACTGCAGATAACACAGTTATTAATCAGTAGATCACACACACACACACACACACACACACACACACACACACACACACACACACACACACACACACACACACACACACGTGCACACACACACACACACACACACACACACACACACACACACACACACACACACACACACACACACACACACACACACACACACACACACACACACACACACACACACACACACACACACACACACACACACACACACACACACACACACACACACACACACACACACACACACACACACACACACACACACACAAAATCATCCACTTGACCAAATACCAGTACCATCCAGCAGCAAGTTACTCCAACCAATATTAATAATCAAATCCAAGATTAGATTAATTTCTTAGTTACTGAGCACATTTAAAGCAATCAGATCAGCTACATAACACCATAATTCACAATGTTAAGACACAGATTCCTTTACTCTTCTGATGGTAACACCAACATCCGGAGTTGTGAGTTTTCGAAAGAATCCAAGTCAGAAACGATGTCTAGAAAAGATCGTGCACATACCACGCAACAGCACGGTCATGGTCAGCTATAAAGAATTCACCCAAAAATCGACAGACGTAGTCCTGAGCCGTTATTGCAGAGCTCACAACAGCTGGATTGAAAACTCTCTGTTACAAAGCTATACGGTATGGAGAAGGTGCGATCAAATAAAGTCTGATTTCGCACATTTATTCCAAGCGGTCCATTTTAGCATTCATACGTTCGCGAGGTTCAACTGCATGAATGTGACTTGCTTTAAAGTTTTCTTTACATTTTTCAACGACAGTCAAAGGCCTCGGGAGTCGAAGTTTCAAGGGTTGTGGAACTGTTCTGTGAGTCATTATTACAGCAGCTTCCACCATCACCTGGCCTGTAACCTGAAAACGGAGTGTGAAGATGGACGGGACGAATCGGGGGAATGTCCCTTCAGTAGTCCTCAGTGCCACGGACTGATCTCAGTGTGTAACCGCTGCTACAAACTCCTCAGCGACCTCAAAGTGGTTTCCACCGACCTCAACAAAGGTGCGAACATGCACTGCAATTCCATGCACGGTCGAACAGGTTTTCCCATGTGCGTTTACAACTGGTACACCATGTTCAGAAATCAGACAAATTTTCACATATATTGGCTGCTCGGACTTTGGATTGACCTGTACTCTAACGATGTTGCTTTGCCCATAATGTACAGGCATTCTTTGGTCAACGATCACAAGTTGGCCATTCACCATTTCTGGACATACGTCCGCGTTTCCTACACAACATCGAAGACATGTTCTAGGACAGGGTTAGAAATGCAGAGTGATTATTTACACATTACATCCATAGGTTGCCAAGTCCCGAGGGGTGCATTAATGCTTTACGGCACAGTGTGTGAGTTCACAAACAACATGACAGACAATAAGCGCCGTTATTCACGGAAAATATCAATGAAGAAAGCCACGTGGTTTGTTACGTCACAACACCAGTATGTTTTCTGTCCAGATGGTCACGTGACTCACACCTTTTTCCGTTGTGGTTCTCATCACCACACAATGTGTGGTCGTCAACACGTCAAAATGTGTGGTCGTCAAGGAGCTAGTCACCATCTCTCTTTCGTTGATGCGTTTACATGTGAGGATAAAACTGTGCAGGTGTCGTACACACTATTGTGTGACTTCAGCATCGATTGTCATGACAGCAGTGATGAAGTCTTCTGCCACTACCCCCCTTGCCACAGAAGGTTTACCTGCAACAACGGCGAGTGTCTGTCTTTTGACAAATACTGCGACAACATGTTCCACTGCAGGGACGAATCAGATGAAGAGGGTTGCGCTGACTTAAGAATCCTCTTTCTTAACAAACAGCCAGGATACCCCTCCCCTGCTCTGGTCAGCTTCAACGGCATTGCGGAGTTTACCTCCACTCCCATGAAACCCAACGAGTCTTGCCCTGACAGTCATTACCGTTGTCCCGGTGAATTCAACGACTGTCTGCCTGTGTACACATGGTGCAATGGGATGTACGACTGCTTCGATCGTCAGGATGAAGAAGAGTGTGAAGACACGAAATGCCCAGGTCTCTTTCAATGCAGGCGTTCAAAAGTGTGTCTACACAGTGACCATGTATGTGACGGCTGGCCTCACTGTCTACTGTACGATGATGAGTTGGCGTGCGGCATAACGTGTCCTGTGCACTGTTCATGTCAGGGTCACAGTTTTCACTGCTCTCAACCTTTCTCTGCAGCTCTCTTCCCTCAGCTCCGCTTCCTTGATGGCATGGGGTCAGGGATGACGCTCCACGATGTGAAAAACAACGCTCTTCTTATCGGCGTGGTCCTTGCACAGTGTTCGTTAAAGTCTCTGCCCAAAGTTCACCTAAGGAACGTCTGGTTTCTGGACCTCAGTGGAAACCAGCTGCAGTCTGTCCAGCTGACTTTTGTTCTTGGCTTTGACAATCTGCACACACTGTCCTTGTCCGGCAACCCTGTGTCCTCTTTGCACACTGATCTGTCCTCTGCTGACCAGCACACAGCTCTCACAGTGCTGCACCTGGCCCACACCTCGCTCACCGTGCTGGATACCACAGTCCTCTCCCTGTTTCCTGCACTGCACACACTGAACTTAACGTCCACGTCCATCCACACCATCAGCCCTGAGGGGTTTCAATTCACTCCACAGTTAAAGGACTTGTACATGGATAACAGTCCCGTTCAAACATTCCCACCAGACATGTTTCAAGGTCTTACGAATTTCAAATTCGTATCTTCGCAAAACTATAAACTTTGCTGCGCTGATATACTTCCGCATAACTTTGACAGCTCGGCTTGCTTGGCTCCCAAAGATGAAGTTTCTTCCTGTGAAGATCTGCTGCAGTCCTGGTCATACCGAGTGTTTCTGTGGCTGATGGCCTGTCTGTCGCTGACTGGTAACGTCTTCTGTTGCTGTGCTCGTTTGTTTGTGAAGAGCATGGCGTCTTCCAGTGGCTTCGGTGTGTTCGTCACCAACCTGACCATGGCTGACTTTCTGATGGGGGTCTACATTGCCATCATTGGGGCGGCTGATGAACGGTTCCGTGGACAATATCTTTATAATGATGACTCGTGGAAAAACAGCGTGACCTGTCAGGTGGCAGGATTTCTGTCTCTGTTGTCCAGTGAAGTGTCGGTTTTGATCATCTGGTTTATCACGCTGGACCGATTCGTCGTTCTACGCTTTCCTTTTAGTTCTAGAAGGTTCGGAAGAGCATCAGCAGCGGTGGTTTGTCTCTTCAACTGGTCAGTTGGCTGGTCTTTAGCCTTGGTTCCTTTACTTCCAATAACATCACACTGGGAGTTCTACAGCCAGACAGGCATCTGCATCCCTTTGCCTGTCACCAGACAGAATTTCAAAGGACGATTCTACTCCGTCGCTGTCTTGATCGTTTTCAACTTCGTCCTTTTTCTATTCATCTCTACAGGCCAGGGTTTCATTTTCTATTCTGTTCAGGGCAATGTAGTGAACACGAACTCCACCAGAGTGTCCAAGGACATGACCGTAGCTCGGAGGTTGATCTCTGTGGCCGTGACAGATTTCCTGTGCTGGTTCCCCATAGGGCTGTGCGGGATGTTGGCTCTGGGTGGTGTCCCGATCCCTGGAGAGGTGAACGTGGCCCTGGCTGTGTTTGTGTTGCCATTAAATTCCGCCATCAACCCCTTCATGTACACATTCAACACGCTGGCTGAAAGGAAAAGAAAAGCTAACGAACGTAAATTGCTGAAGTGGTTAGAATCACACGCACATTTGACTGAAGAGGCATAACTGTCAAACCCTGCCATATAACGGGCACCCCGTAAGAATTAGCTTTCCTATCTGACAGAGTAAAAAGCCGATAGAGTGATCCCTCGTGAGGTTATCAGAAGAGCTGATTACTTTAACCCTACCTGAAGCTGATGAGTCGCAGAGGATTTAGTCGCAGCATTAACCCTAAAAAGGCCGACCAACTGCACACCATTCAATCCGAATGCGATCCCCTGATTGTGACGATGTCTGTGAGGCATGATTCACGCGAAATACACTTCCGTCTAAAAATAATTCTACTATTTTGTTTATTTCTAGCGCAACGCCTAGTACTGGCAATGCACCGTACTGGTAACGCCTAGTAATGGTAACGCCAAGTACTGGTAACGCTGAGTACAGCAAATTTGAAGCGATTCGGTTAAGAAACGGCGGAGTTATAAGGCCCCGTTTCACGCTGGCGCTTCTGTGAGAGTGACGCGCTCTCCCAATTGTCTTCCAATTTGCTGCTAGGCTTTGCCCGGGCCATAGCAAGCCTGACAGCAAATTTGAGGCGATTCGGTTAAGAAACGGCGGAGTTATTCGTGAAAAGGTAAAGCGGCGTATAGCGCACGCGTTTCTGAACCGATTCGCTTCCGGTTTGGCACACCAATAGTCACCGTCCCCGGTCATCTATCTGCCAAATTGGAAGGCAATCGGTTGCCGTTGCCATCGCCCCGTCAGGGCTCACAGCAAATTTGAAGCGATTCGGTCGAAAAACGGCGGAGTTATAAGGCCCGTTTCGTGTTTCAGACAGACACACGCGCACGCGCACACGCACACACACACACACACACACACACACACACACACACACACACACACACACACACACACACACACACACACACACACACGGACAGTTGGCTTTTTACTATATGATTATATACTCATGTGTAGATCCTAACACACGAGTCAAATAAAATGTCAGATTCAAAAATACAGATATTTCATCAGATTCGTATAATTGTTTTTTATACGGGAAATAATTATAGTGAACAAAACTACATTAGTAGGATTTCGTCAGATTCATTTAAGACAGTAGAATGTGACAAGCATCATCATACCTCGCAAATGTCACAATCAGATCGCAGAATAGAGTGACACAGTGGTAGCGCGTTCGCTTCGTGTCAAGTAAACCCGAGTTGGAACCTGGGTACAGGGGATTTTTCCTCTCACTTTGCACTAGGCCTTACGGTCTGAACGTGGAGTCTTTCGGAGGAGACGATAGACCGAGGTCCTGTGTGCTCATGCACTTATAGCACACGTTAAACCCAGTGGCAATGAAAAA
>JAGGCT020002569.1:12500-27500 GCA_017654935.2 Phymorhynchus buccinoides | reverse complement strand
TCAAACCGGTGACATCAATTATTTCTATATCGCTAAACGACGTGTTTAGAATGTTAAGTTGAGGAAAATACACAGAAATATTATCACCGAACATGTTTATGTGTGTACAGGATATGTCTAATGTAATCAACGTATAAGCAATTGGCTTGATTGATTTTGTTGTTAGTTTGATGAGAGGGTTGTTTCTAATACAAATGCTTCTCAAGTTTGGTAGCTGAAGAAAACTAGATATGTCAACAGTTTCCAGATAGTTATTGGCAAGATTGATGATCTGCAGATGTACTAGTGAAATGTTTGATACGTTAGAAATAGAACAATGAGACAAAATCAAAACAACCAGATAGAGATTTATTTTGAAATCAGGCAGTGACATTTTGGAGTTAGTGGCATCGACGTATCGTAATTGAGGAAAACTGGCAGGAATGAAAGGCAGTGGACACAGAAAAACATGGCCTTGACATTGACATCCCTCAGGGCAGGTCCTGTAACACATCAGCTCATCATCACGCTGTGGACACTGACCCCAGCCGTCACACAGGTGGTCCACATGCACACAGACTTCAGACTCCCTGCACTGATAGAAACCAGGGCACGTGGCTCTGTCACAGCCTTGTTCGTCCTCTCCATGAACACAGTCAGAGAACCCGTTACACCTGGTGTAGACAGGCAGACAGTACAGCCACTCTGACCTACAGCGGTAATGACTGTCAGGACAGGAGTGGTCAGCTGTCATCAACTGCTGGGTGAAGTAGCCTGCCCCATCCAGATTCACGTAAAGCGGTCGTTGTTCTACACCTGCTTTTATAAGGGCGTGGTACCTGGCATCCTCTTGACAGTCCACTTCATCAGAGTCGTCCAGACAATCTGAGAACTGATTGCAGCGTTGACTGACCGACACACACTGACCGTTCAGACACGAAAACGCGTCACATAATAATTCACAGAAAGACTCATCACTTGCGTCTGGACAGTCGTGTGTGAAGTCACACACTAACGTGTGATGCACTGTTGTTTTATCGTCATTACATTGGAATTGTCTGTACATCCATCTCCTGTCTGTAGGAAATGCGTCATCTGTGTTTCCACAACTCGAGTTTGGAAAAGTATTAGGAGTCAAATCCATTGTTACTAGTTTATATTTTTTGTTCTTGTCAAAGAGAAACCCAAATGTAATGATACCATTCCAATGTTTAACTACATTCTGTCGTGTTTGCTTACAGATATTCTTAGATGGCCATGGATAATTTGAAACAATCTGTGCATGAATATTTTTAGATAACAGTAATGTCACTTCACAAATTATCAAACCAAGTATGTTGTGTTTATAGTCGTTTACCCATCTATGTGTTACAAACATGCTTCTGGGAGTACTAGAAGGTTCGAACTTCTTATGAAAACGAAAATGATTCATGTTATAAACCAGAGTGCCGTCAACCCATGCACGAAACTTGCTATAATGAAAGGGCACGGAATGCCAACCTGATCTTAAACCAATGGCTGCTTTGAATTTGATGTAGTTGAACATGACACGATGAAAGTCGAGTTTTTCCTTCTTCGTTTTCACCGAGGCTAGCTTCCCATCAACTTTAATGCATTCGTTGTCAGTGTGGGTGAGGGGGATGTCCTTCAGACGTTGCATCAACCTGAAACACTTGTTCCATGAGGCCACCATTCCTGGACAGTCAGCACTGCTGAAGGGACATTCTCCTGGCTCATCCTGACCATCTTCACACTGTGTGTGGTAATTACAATACAGATGAGGCTGCAAATGAGGAAAGTGTTGAACAGAACAGTTAAACATTCCACTGGGTAACTTCATTAATGGTTGATTCTTAGGAAGAACAGATATGAGAACTTTCAGACCAGTATGTATTATGTGTCTGTATACAACGTTCATTTGGAGGTGAGAAGTGGTAATGGTAGTCAGTGAAGGACAGGTGACGCACACTTGCTTAACGGTGTTGCTATCTGCGTCAGGTTTTGTGAAAGCAAATTTCATGTAAATGTGGTGAACTTTTGCTTCGTCCATAACGTGTTGAAAACTAACAATATACTCCATAGGAAAGCCCCGCTTATCTGAGAAATACATGTTTACACGTCGTGAATATATATGTCGCATATGCGGTAAAAACAAGCACATGAAATTGTCTGAGGTACGTTGCACAACAAAGTCATGACTCTGTACCAGGCCAACATTGACGCGAATCGAAGGTCTGTTTATGCTAATCATCAACATTTTGTTAGTTTGCGAAGTAACGAAACTTTCCTTCATGTTGTGCGAACTGCATTTCAAAGAGAAGTAACTAAACCTGTCTGTCAAAGATATTAACATCTCAGTGGTCCAGCTTCTCGAATCACAGCCATATGACAACCGTTGGATGTGAGCCTGCACGAGGTTACCCTGTGGTGCATGCACCTGCAATGTGCAGTAAGGCGTGGCCTGGTTACACACCCCATATACCACGCCTTGGTGAGAAGTGTGGGGCAAATAAAGCCTGTCACACTTTGAAGCATTCGTGTGCTGAATCGTGAAGTCTGTGCTGCTTAGACTCACGAAATACTGTACACCCGGGCACATGGGAATCGCCTTTAAAAACTCGTGAGTAATATGTCCATGCGAAGCGTTCCAAATACCTTGTTGAATGGAGATGTCAATACAAGCTAGTTAAAAACACCACTTCTGATGCCACAAACACTGTAACAATTAAACAAATGTTTGTTGATTCACACATTTAATAAGAAAGGGATCAAAGAGCCATAAACAAGGCAGGGCATATTATTGCTACAGGTAAAGCCGCATCCCCAAGATTTTACACAAACTTTTGAATTTACCATTATTATTTTCTTACTATATTATTAGTCATAGCCGCAGACGTCTCTGTCTGGGGGGAAAAGTATCACCTTATACTTACAGTCTGTATGTTTCTCATGATTGCACACACACAAATAATGTCTAAAAACTGGCAAAACAATGCTTCACAGAAAACAAATTGGCTTATAACCTTGGGTTCAAAGCTCGATGACTGTTTAGATAATTGCCTCATCGTCTGCACAGCTAAAATCCGTATTAAGGTAAGGCCAGCTTTTAAATAGAAAATCAACTGAATCGTAGACCCACGCCTTTTGGTGTCCAATGTTATGTGTGAGAAGTTCCAGCTATCGTAAAAACAAAGGGAATTACTCAAATTCTGGGATCTTGTTTTGCTCTAATTTTTATGGAAATGTGCTGCAGATGTTTATTTTTCTTTGACTTTTTATGCTGTTGTTCTTTTTCTTTTTTCAATCAGAAAATGCGATTTCGTTTTTCACTTGTACGTTATGTCACAGAAATAGAATATATTTGGGTAGAACGATCCATTGGCCCGATTTTTTTAAAGTTTTTTTAAATTTATTACCTGACGAAGTACAAAGCGTCTGTAAAAACTTTGCAGACGACATGAAAATATAGAACTCATCTAAAATTTATAATACAGTACAAAATGACATTAATAAACGTATTGACTATTGAGGCAGGCTCAGATGCAACGAAAATGGAGTTTTACGTCCTCTTGGTCTGAATCAGACACATATGGGACATTTGTAAATACAAATATGGTGGGAACAATCCTGGAGGCAATGCCCGGAGGCAGTACGAAACCAGTAAAGTCCCGAATTTTTAAAATTAATACAGATAGGTGTAGCGGTAACCACGCCTCGGTTAAACCTTATCGGCTATGGTACCGCCACAGTATATAAAAAAAATCTTGCAGGCTCAGATGCAGATCTGATCAGCGCTGATGTAAATGCGCTGATGGAGCCTGCGCTGACGGTGGCCTCGCTCAACTTGTTCCACTCTGCAGCAGTCCGCGCGAAGAAAGAGCTATGATATTGCTCTGTTCGACATTCTTGGACACGGAATCCACGCGAGTGGTTGATGACCTGTTTTTCGAGGATGTTTGTGGACTGGAAGCCTTCATATTTGGTCGTTTCTGAGTGAGTGAATAAAGATTTGTTTAAACCATATTTGGTGGGTTGGATCCTGCGACGCTTTACATTTGCTGGAGCGAGAAACGTTTCCGCTGGGAGTGCAGGAATGTGGCCCTCAGATATCCTGTAGAAAAGGCTGAGACGAAGGCTTCAAGTCCCGGATTTAAATAAGCAACGCCCACCCACCCCTCCTCAATTCACACCCATTTCCCCAATCTCTCCCTCCACAACCCCGCCTACCCTTCCCAACCCCGGACCCACCTCCTTGCATCCCTTCTCCCCCCTCCCCCCATTACATCGAGGCCGACCATCCAGGCGACTACATTAATTTTTGCTTGCAGTCTTGCAAGTGGTTGTTCAAAGAAAGAAGAAGAAGAAGCTGTTTCGCGATGTCGGACCTTCGGTGAGAGGCAGCGGTTGACTCCCCCCGCTTGTTTTTTGCCCCCTGGGTGAGGTCTCCTTGTTCGTCATAAAATTGCGTCGCCTTCGTCTTCCTCAACGTTGAGGAAATATTAAAAGAAAAAAAATGATAATAATTAAAGGAAAAAAATAATGAATTGATAGAAAGATTGAAAAATAAGAATAGTAGTGAGTAAGAATAAACATAACAAAATAATGATTTTTTTCTTCATCCAATAGATCAAAGGGCTGAATTTTAAATTCGGTGTTTCCTTTGCTCAGATTTGTGTGGTTGCGGTTTGGTGAGAGAGAAAGTGATGTATGAACACACGTGAGTGAAGTCTTTATTTGTTTCTTTTTTTTTAAATTGGGTAGCATTCTAAAACAAAAAACAACAATTGTACACCACCGCCTGACATCCGTACACGTGTTGTGCATTTGACTGTGTTAAAATTGGGATGCTTGAACATAACAAAAATAAAAATAAAACAAGACAAAACAAAAGGTTTTATAAAAAGGAGGTGGTGCTGAAACAAAGGTGATATAATAATAGTTTGAGTAAAAGTAATTAATTGTAAGCTGTCTTCGGAAATGTTAGGGTCTGATTCGTCGCTGCCAATAATAAATCACCATAAGGCAATAAATCAGTTGACTGCTGTTCGATCCGGTGTCCTTTCGATGTATACGCTTGTGGCATATTAATTACATCAGTGATGCCAGGGAAGGGCAGGCCAAGTGTATTGTTAGTTAAATGGTGGTTAAATGTCAACTCACGTACACACAAATGGTGGTTACACATGTCACACTCACACACACACACACACACACACACACACACACACACACACACACACACACACACACACACACACACACACACACACACACACACACACACACACACACACACTCACACACACTCACTTTTCTGTCTCAACTCTGCCTTCAGTCTCGCTTACACTTCCTAAGCACCTGGTGGAAGACTTTTAAAGTCGAACATTTGTGCTCTCTAAGGTTTGTTCATTCACTCTTTCCTAACTTTTTCCTTTTTTCATTGGGCCTGTCAGTCCGCCTGTTTGTCTGTCCATCCATCTGTTAAATTATCCCTCTCTCCCTCCCCCTCTCTCTCCCTTTCTTTCTCTCGATCTCTGTCTCTCTCCCCTTCTCTCTCTCCCGTTTTCTCTTTCTCCTCTCTCACCCCCCCCCCCTCCATCTCTCCCTCTTTCTCATTCTCTGTCTGTCAATAGGTCTGTCTGTCTACCTGTTAACCTATCTCCCCATCCTGCCACTTCTCTCCCCTCTTAGTATATGCATGATACAAGTTCAAATTTATTTTTCGTCCTCCCTTCTCTCTCTCTATCTGCTTTCAACATTGGTATTTGTCTGGTTGTGGCTGAGCGTATAACATAGTATAACCAAGCGTATGTTTGTGTATTATACATGTTTTGGGGGTGTGGTTTTTGTGGGGGTTTTGGGGGGCATGTGTGAGTGTCTGTGTGTATGTGTGAACGTGGGTGCATAAGTGTGATAATTGCTGCCATTTTTAAAGATGTTGTTGAAAAAGAAATTAAAATCGAAAATTTGTGCTCTCTAAGGTGTTTGGTGATTCATTGACCAAGTCACAGAGAGAGAGAGAGAGAGAGAGAGAGAGAGAGAGAGAGAGAGAGAGAGAGAGAGAGAGAGAGAGAGAGAGAGAAAACTTAAACTTTATTTTCCAAGGATATACTCAATCATTTTTCAGTATATGAATGTGGGCGTCCTAAAAACACATACCTGTAAATATCACTCCATAATGTTCACACCTTGTACCATCACAGTGAGTACCATTCAACACAATTTCCACGATTTTCTTGTAAGGTCACACACCACAACTAACGTAGGAATGTAATCAGTTGTTGGCTGGGTCACACACCTGAGATACAGAAAACCTGATAGGTCTCCTAAATTATCCAGGAAACATGTTTTAAGCACTATCTTTCCTAATTAATACTGGATCCTGTTTTTTACAATGGTCCCAATGTCCACTCTCTCATTACCCCCCATTTGAAGAGTACCCAAGTTCGTCAACCAGTACAGTTCTCTTTCTAACAATCTGTCCACACTCTCCACATGTTCCATGAAACTCAGCTGCTGGTCTTCCGGATGAATTAATCCCGCAACATGGGCTGAGACTGCATTTCGTGGTCTTTTTCAGTCTAGTATCACTTTTGTGATTTGCCCAGCGTCTCTTAGTATGTATCGTTGATCCCACATACAGGAAATTGGGGTGAAGTTTGCATTTAATAATGTATATCACATTTGTTGTAGTACACTTGATGTGAGATCTTATCGTCCACTTTCTGCCATCCCAATTTGAGGTGAAAGTTTTCGTATTTTCCGAATGCGCGCATGTATCACACTTGGAATTGCATTTGAAAAATCCTTTTTCATTATGCGGACCATGCGGTAAGAATCTTCTCGGGACGCTAGGTTTGTATACTTCTCCTAAGTTCTTTCTTCTTCTTTTGCCAGCAATGATCAACTTCTTGGGAAACATCTTCACATTCTCTGGATTTTTGTAGAGAAGTGGCAGATTGTCTTTGAGAATGCCAGACTTGTCAGGCAATCTTGGGTCCCATGTGGTTACCCACGCTATTTTTTTGGTCTTTGTTTTTTTGTGTTTCGTTTTTCCAAGGCCCTTCTTCTGTCAATCGAAGCACCCTTTTTCAGTCCACGTTGTGCCATTTCATATCTCCAGCCTGACATGGCTAGATACTTCGTGTATTCCTGGACTCTCTTCTCCAAATCTCCATCTTCTAAACAATTGGTTCTTACTCTTCTCCCGATCCCAATCAACATTCCCTTGAACACCCCAGGTGGGTGACATGAGTTTGGGGGAAGATAACTGTGGCTACTTTTTGAGAAAACATCCGTTTTCAGAATGCCTTCTTCTGTCACTGACATTTTGACATCCAGGTAATCAATGCTCATCCCCGATTTCACCGTCCATTTAATTGTTCCTGGGCAAAGTGCTTGGAGATGATTTTCGAACTGTGGAAGGTCTTTTTTATCTAGAAGAATGTGACAAATCCATCATCTCTATATCTGTTCTAATTTATGTTCTTCGGGTCTTCGTGACTGGATTCCTTTTTTGTTTCCGAAAGTAGTGTTACAGGACACTCCTCCACCATTTTCTTGTCCAATAGGCCCATAACGACATCTACATAGGTAGGAGCATGAGGAGGTCCCATTGTTGTCCCACTGTTTGGTTTTGCCAAAAAATAATTTCCATCTCCGTCTGTATAGCTGCAAATATTGTTATTCAGGGCGATCATAAGTCCTTCAAGTACTCCTTAATGTAAACTTCTCACTGCCCGTACTCCCATGTCGTTATTTACAATAGGGTATAGACTGATGACATCACAAGCTACCAAAATTGCCGAGTTAGGCAATATACTAACACAGAACACAAACATGGCAAGGCATACTATTACACATATAGAGCTGAACTCAAAGGTAGCAAAGCAGTTGATATTATGAAACATGGATAGGCTGAAATATGGCTTTATAAAACTTGCATAATTTTTAATGCTCGCGCGCGCATGCATGAAAGATAAATCTCAGTGAATAGCTGAGCTCCGTACCTCTACTCTGAAGGGTCTGTTATTCAATGATATTGTGTTCCTAAATTAGGGCAGTAAGGATTGACCCATTTCTAAATGTGCCACCGAGAAATCCCACAATATTGCAGACATCTTTTCTATAGCCAAATACGTTTAATGGAAAAGTTTGGTTCAAAGATGGCTGGCGGTGAAAGAGTTAAGAGTTAAAAGAGGTCCACAGCTTTCTACTCTTTTCATTTAAGACTTTTGACAGGATTCAACAACACATTGCCTTGTCCTGTAAGCTAAAATGAACGGCGTGTAATGTAGGTTGACGTAGGTTGGAAACCGTTGGTTACAGACCTCTCGTAACCATTATATTCGTGATCAGCATCACTGTGGGGATGCGGAGTAGCATATTTTGACTGCTACACTGGGTATTGCTATTCTGGAAATATGCCTGGGCTGTCCAACAACAATTGAGTAGCTATAGTTTGAACACGGTTGGCTGTTGATCCCCATTATCATGTATTATCGTGATCAGCATTTTCACTGCTATAATAATAATAATAATAATAAGAAGAAGAAGAAGAAGAAGAATGGGCATTTCTAGCGCTTAATCTTAAATAAGCCCTAAACGCTTACAATAATAAATACGTTATTAATAAATTAATAAACCATCAATAGAAACAAGTGAACGTCAAAAATATGTTAAACACAAGCACGCGCACATACACGCGCGCAAAAAATAAATACCCACACACAAAAGCAACCGCGTGCACCAACGAAACACACGCACGCACGCACATACGCACATAAACACACGTCTAAGTTTATGCATTTCACTGACGTTTCATTAACATAGGGTCTAAATCATACAGGTACTCAGATACACATACCCTCACCCCATTTATTCATGTAAATTATATGCATGCATAGATTAACAATCCTTCGTATTTTCCTACACGCACACCCACAAACCCCCTTAAACGGACATTTGCACATAATCATACACATACTTTTTTTTTACTTTTTTTTGGTGTGTGTCTAAGATCACTGTAAGGTGGATAGACGTTAAATTAAAGAACGAACGATAGACACACGTGCATGAAGGGGACAAAGTACTTTGAAAGGAAATGAAGCAGACTATGATTTGAAGAGAGTAGCTTTGAGAGAAGACAGGGAGTTGGCAGTACGGAGAGGTGAAGGGAGTTTATTCCAAGTGGAAGGAGCCTGAAAAGAGAAAGAACGTTCGCCAAGGGTTCTGGTGCGGCAACGAGGGATCTGGAGAAGAGAAGTGTCAGAGGAAGAGCGTTTTCCCTTCAGGTGAAACGAAGTGATTTGGGCTTAGCTGCTAATGTATCTATTAACTTTTGGCTACACTTTACTGCTACACTGGATATTGCTATTCTGGAAATTTACGTGGGCTGTCCAACAACAATTAACTCATTCGCATCGCAATGATTTTGAATTTTTTTTTTTTTAAAATCACAGATCACTCCAGCCATACACACAAACAAAGCAAACATAAACAAAAAAGAGAAATGAAAGAAGAATACAGTTTTTTTTACTTCAGGTTTAGACATAGGGAAGTGGTAGATCAGACTTGTGTATATATATATATAGAATTTATATAGAAAAAGTCCCTACAGCAATTAGTTTTCCCACTTCAAACCACTACAAACGCAAAGTAAGAGGCAAAAGTGTGGTCTAAGGGAGCGAAGTGAGTGTAGAAGTGACCACAGTGTGGTGTACACACAGATTTACTTCCCTTGAAAACAAATTACTCAAATTGACAGCTTTATATTAATTCCGGCCATATATGGGTGGAACGACTTGAATGAGTGAAGTAGCCATAGTTTGAAAACGGTTGGCTGTTGATCCCTATAATCATGTATTATCGTGATCAGAAGTTCCACTGCCATCCTGGAGATTGCTGTTATCCCTTCAGGTGAAACGAAGTGAGTTGGGCTTAGCTGCTAGTGTATTTATGAAACTTTTCGCTACATGAAAGGCACACTAGGCAGAGATAAAACGGATATCCCGATGTTGCGCAGAGCCAGATGTCCACACGGTTTAGGGCAACACCTGAACTTACTCGTCGAACTCAATCAGATCTTCAGTTAGAAACAACAACAAAGCAATAAAAGTTCCCTTCTCAAACACCGACCAGTTCAAAAACTCTTTCTTTGTATTAGAACACCAACAGAGTGGAACCATCTGAATAACAGCATCGTCCAAGCCAACTCCGTTGAGGGCTTCAAAAGACAGCTATTGATCAACCAACATCAATAAACCGCCTCTGCACAATCTCTCCCCGTCGCAGTTATGCCAGACCACTGGATTGTAGCGACGTATTTGAAAGAAGAAGAAGAAGAAGAAGAAGAAGATACTGTTTTAATCAACTCTACTTCTTAAAATACAAGAGAAGGGGAAAATATAGGGGAGACTACTTATGTACACTTTGCTGATGTTCCCCCTTGCATTAAAAATGCTGGCAGCAACAAAGCAAAGCAATCTGTCTTAAGCCGGCGACAGACTATGTGTCTGCCTCATGTGACTCGATCAGGTCGTGACGTTTCACCTCATTTGCATACCATCCTGCTTGATTAGTCTGACTCAGTCGGGCCCAGTCAGGTGACAGGGCCGAATAGGGCGGGTTCTAAATTTCACTGATCGAGTCTGATCGAGTCAGATGGCTTGTGACCTCTTCTGTGCGGGAAACAAAATTTGGTCAACGTCACGACCTGATCGAGTCATATGAGGCAGTCGCATAGTCTGTCTGCCGCTTTACTCCTAACACTGGCCACACGCCCCCCACCTCCCCCCCACCCCCCCCCCCCCCCCCATTGGCATGTGAGAAAGGAAAGACTGGGATGGGTTGTTTCTGGGTCAAGTTAATCTTAGCATAGGTAGACTAGTTTGCTTTAAATCATAAACAGCCCTAGCAAGGCAGTTTCTCATGCAAGAACTTGCTGGGGTTTTTTTGGCTTTGTTTTTGTTAATGTGTGTTTTTGCATGTTCTATCCAATACAATGTGATGCTGCTAATAGCACTTGTACATTACTACCAGAACGTGAACCTCTGTGAGTTTTTGTCAATATAGAAGCACTCGTGTGTTTTCGGTTCTTTAAAAACTTCGAGTGGGCTTTTCGCACATCTGCCATTTTGGAGATACACTGCTTTGCCTCTCAGGTAGCGTTTTGGGATTACTTTTATTTGCCTAGCCCTTATTACCTATTAGTACTAATTTCTTAGTTACTGAGCACATTTAAGACAATCAGATCAGGTACATAACACCATAATTCACAATGTTAAGACACAGATTCCTTTACTCTTCTGATGGTAACACCAACATCCGGTGTTGTGAGTTTTCAAAAGAATTCAAGTCAGGAAGAATACCTAGAAAAGATCGTGCATGTACCACTCAACAGCACGGTCATGGTCAGCTATAAAGAATTCACCCAGACAATCACAAACGTAGTTCTGTACCGTTACTTCAGATCTTACAACAGCTCGATTGAAAACTCTCAGTTACAAAGGTCTCTGGTATGGGAAAGGTACCACCATGTAAAGTCTGACTTCGCACATTTATTCCAAGCGGTCTGTTTCAGCGTCAGTACGTACACGCGGTTCGACTGCGAGAAAAACGTAACCTGCTTTACAGTTTTCTTTACATTTTTCAACGACAGTCAAAGGCCTCGGAAGTCGAGGTTTCAAGGTTTGTGGAACTGTTCTGTGAATCATTATTACAGCAGCTTCCACCATCACCTGGCCTGTAACCTGAAAACAGAGTGTGAAGATGGACGGGACGAAACGGGGGAATGTCCCTTCAGTAGTCCTCAGTGCCACGGACTGATCTCAGTGTGTAACCGCTGCTACAAACTCCTCAGCGACCTCAAAGTGGTTTCCAACGACCTCAACAAAGGTGTGAACATGTACTGCAATTCCATGCACGGTCGAAAAGGTTTTCCCATGTGCGTTTACAACTGGCAAGCCGTGTTCAGAAAACAGACGAAGTTTCACATAAATTGGCTGAGCGGACTTTGGATTGACCTGTACTCTAACAATGTTGCTTTACCCAGAATGTACAGGCATTCTTTGGTCAACGATCACAGGTTAGCCATTCACCATTTCTGGACGTACTACCGCCATATCTACGCGACATCAAAGACATGTTTTAAGACATTGGTAGACCGGCAGAGTGATTATTTATACATCTTTTCTGGAAAGTGCATGCTCACGAGCTATGGATTGCTACATTACGGCACAGTGTGTGAGTTCACGAACAACATGACAGACAATAAGCGCCGTTATTCACAGAAAATATCAATGAAGAAAGCCACGTTGTTTGCTACGTCACAACACCAGTATGCTTTCTGTCCAGATGGTCACGTGACTCGCACCTTTTTCCGTTGTGGTTCTCATCACCACACAATGTGTGGTCGTCAACAGCAGCCTTTGTGTGGATTACCAGACATAAAGAATGGCAATGATGCTTTTAAAGGAGCTACTCACCATCCCTCTTTCGTTGATGCATTTACGTGTGGGGATAAAACTAAGCAGGTGTCGTACACAATATTGTGTGACTTCAACACCGATTGTCATGACAGCAGTGATGAAGTCTTCTGCCACTACCCTTCTTGCCACAGAAGGTTTACCTGCAACAACGGCGAGTGTCTGTCTTTTGACAAATACTGCGACAACATGTTCCACTGCAGGGACGAATCAGACGAAGAGGGTTGCGCTGAATTAAGACCACTCATAAGAAGCAGTCAGCAAGGATACCCCTCCCCTGCCCTGGTCAGCTTCAACGGCATTGTGGAGTTTACCTCCACTCCCATGAAACCCAACGAGTCTTGCCCTGACAGTCATTACCGTTGTCCCGGTGAATTCAACGACTGTCTGCCTGTGTACACACGGTGCAATGGGATGTATGACTGCTTCGATCGTCAGGATGAAGAAGAGTGTGAAGACACGAAATGCCCAGGTCTCTTTCAATGCAGGCGTTCAAAACTGTGTCTACACAGTGACCATGTATGTGACGGCTGGCCTCACTGTCTATTGTACGATGATGAGTTGGCGTGCGGCATAACGTGTCCTGTGCACTGTTCATGTCAGGGTCACAGTTTTCACTGCTCTCAACCTTTCTCTGCAGCTCTCTTCCCTCAGCTCCGCTTCCTTGATGGCACAGGGTCGGGGATGACGCTCCACGATGTGAAAAACAACGCGCTTCTTATCGGCGTGGTCCTTGCACAGTGTTCGTTAAAGTCTCTACCCAAAGTTCACCTAAGGAACGTCTGGTTTCTGGACCTCAGTGGAAACCAGCTGCAGTCTGTCCAGCTGACTTCTGTTCTTGGCTTGGACAATCTGCACACACTGTCCCTGTCCGGCAACCCCCTGTCCTCTCTGCACGCTGACCTGTCCTATGCTGACCAGCACATGGCCCTCACAGTGCTTCACCTGGCCCACACCTCGCTCACCGTGCTGGACACCACAATCCTCTCCCTGTTCCCTGCACTGCACACACTGAACTTAACGTCCACTTCCATCCACACCATCAGCCCTGAGGGGTTTCAATTCACTCCCCAGTTAAAGGACTTGTACATGGATAACAGTCCCGTTCAAACATTCCCACCAGACATGTTTCAAGGTCTTAAGAATTTCAAGTTCGTATCTTCGCAAAACTATAAACTTTGCTGCGCTGATATACTTCCACATAACTTTGACAGCTCGGCTTGCTTGGCTCCCAAAGATGAAGTTTCGTCCTGTAAAGATCTGCTGCAGTCGTGGATATACCGAGTGCTTCTATGGCTGATGGCCTGTCTGTCATTGACTGGTAACGTCTTCTGTTGCTGTGCTCGTTTGTTTGTGAAGAGCATGGCGTCTTCTAGTGGCTTCAGTGTGTTCGTCACCAACCTGACCATGGCTGACTTTTTGATGGGGGTCTACATTGCCATGATCGGGGCGGCTGATGAACGGTTCCGTGGACAATATCTTCACAATGATGACTCATGGAAACACAGCGTGACCTGTAAGGTGGCAGGATTTCTGTCTCTGTTGTCCAGTGAAGTGTCGGTTTTGATCATCTGGTTTATCACGCTGGACCGATTCGTCGTTCTACGCTTTCCTTTTAGTTCTAGAAGGTTCGGAAGAGCATCAGCAGCGGTGGTTTGTCTCTTCAACTGGTCGGTTGGCTGGTCTTTAGCCTTGATTCCTTTACTTCCAATAACATCACACTGGGAGTTCTACAGCCAGACAGGCATCTGCATCCCTTTGCCTGTCACCAGACAGAATTTCAAAGGACGATTCTACTCCGTCGCTGTCTTGATCGTTTTCAACATCGTCCTTTTTCTATTCATCTCTACAGGCCAGGGTTTCATTTTCTGTTCTGTTCAGGGCAATGCAGTGAAAACGAACTCCACCAGAGTGTCGAAGGACATGACCGTAGCTCGGAGGTTGATCTCTGTGGCCGTGACAGATTTCCTGTGCTGGTTCCCCATAGGGCTGTGCGGGATGTTGGCTCTGGGCGGTGTCCCCATCCCTGGAGAGGTGAACGTGGCCCTGGCTGTGTTTGTGTTGCCTTTAAATTCCGCCATCAACCCCTTCATGTACACATTCAACACTCTGGCTGAAAGGAAGAGAAAAGCTAACGAACGTAACTTGCTGAAGTGGTTAGAATCACACGCACATTTGACTGAAGAAGCATAACTGTCAAACCCTGCCATATAACGGGCACCCCATAAGAATTAGCTTTCCTATCTGACAGAGTAAAAAGCCGATAGAGTGATCCCTCGTGAGGTTATCAGAAGAGCTGATTACGTTAACCCTACCTGAAGCTGATGAGTCGCAGAGGATTTAGTCGCAGCATTAACCCTAAAGAGGCCGACCCACTGCACACCATTCAATCCAAATGCGATCCCCTGATTGTGACGATGTCTGTGAGGCATGATTCACGCGAAATACACTTCCGTCTAAAAATAATTCTACTATTTTCGTTCATTATTATATACTCATGTGTAGATCCTAACACACGAATCAAATAAAATGTCAG
>JAGGCT020002569.1:0-2500 GCA_017654935.2 Phymorhynchus buccinoides | reverse complement strand
GTATTGTATTGTATCATATGGTATCACATTGTATTGTATTGTATTGTATTGTATTGTATTGTATTGTATCATATGGTATCGCATTGTATTGTATTGCATTGTATTGTATTGTATTGTATTGTATCACATTGTATTGTATTGTATTGTATTGTATTGTATTGTATTGTATTGTATTGTATTGTATTTGTATTGTATTGTATTGTATTGTATTATATGGTATTGCATTGTATTGTATTGTATTGTATCATATGGTATTGCATTGTATTGTATTGTATTGTATTGTATCATATGGTATCACATTGTATTGTATTGTATTGTATTGTATTGTATTGTATTGTACATGTATTGTATTGTATTGTATTGTATTGTATCATATGGTATCGCATTGCATTGTATTGTATTGTATTGTATTGTATTGTATCATATTGTATCGCATTGCATTGTATTGTATTGTATTGTATTGTATTGTATTGTATTGTATTGTATCATATGGTATCACATTGTATTGTATTGTATTGTATTGTATCATATGGTATCGCATTGCATTGTATTGTATTGTATTGTATTGTATTGTATTGTATCATATGGTATCGCATTGTATTGTATTGTATTGTATCATATGGTATCGCATTGTATTGTATTGTATTGTATTGTATTGTATTGTATTGTATTGTATTGTATTGTATTGTATTGTATTGTATTGTATCATATGGTATCGCATTGTATTGTATTGTATTGTATTGTATTGTATTGTATTGTATTGTATTGTATTGTATCACATTGTATTGTATTGTATTGTATTGTATTGTATTGTATTGCATTGTATTGTATTGTATTGTATTGTATTGTATTGTATTGTATTGTATTCATATTGTATTGCATTGTATTGTATTGTATTGTATCATATGGTATTGTATTGTATTGTATTGTATTGTATTGTATTGTATCATATGGTATCGCATTGTATTGTATTGTATTGTATCATATGGTATCGCATTGTATTGTATTGTATTGTATTGTATTGTATTGTATTGTATTGTATTGTATCATATTGTATCGCATTGTATTGTATTGCATTGTATTGTATTGTATTGTATTGTATTGTATTGTATTGTATCTGCATTGTATTGTATTGTATCGCATTGTTAGTCCGTCACCAAGACGGACTATTGCGATGGGGCTGGTTTGTATTTTTTTTTTTTTTTTTTTTTCTGTCTGTCCCAAGGATATCTGCCCGAACCGCTTGACCGAAATCGCGTCAAATTTTGTGTGAAGGTGTGCCTCCTTAATAGGAAGAGATCGGCGTAAACCATTTTGCCGTCGTGACCTTGACCTTGACGTACGACCTTGAAAACCGAAAATCTATTTTAGCCATATCTCGGGCACCGATCAACATAGGATGTTGAAACTTGGTATGAAGGTGGTTTGGCTTATGCCCGTTCTGATGATGGCATACCGATCAAGGTCAAGGTCAAAAAGATCGCTGGAGCCTGAAAATCGGAGGGTCATTTTTTTCTCCTTCTGTCTGTCCCAAGGATATCTTTCGAACGGGTTGACAGAATCACGTCAAATTGTGTGTGCTGGTGTGTCACCATGAGAGGAAGGCATCCACGCAAACCATATTGCCGTCGTGACCTTGACCTTGGCGTACGACCTTGAAAACCGAAAATCTTTCAGGGGCCATAACTCCCACACCGTTAGTGTTAGAGTCTTCAAATTTGGCATGAAGGTACTTGGGCTTATGCTCGTTCTGATGGTGGCATACGATCAAGGTCAAGGTCACGGTCCGGGCGATCCGTAGGCCTTGAAAGTGGTAGGGGTCTACACATTGGGTTTTAAGCCATATTTTCCACATTTGTACTTGACAGAAGCGCTTCAGATTGTGTGTGGTACTGTATACCCTAGAGAAGAAAACATCCGAGCATAAATTATCACCATGCTGACCTTGACCTTGAAGTGTGACCTTGAAAACCGAAATTTCCTTCTTTGCGCTATATGTTTCTTCTTCAAGCTGTATCTCGTGAACTAGAAGACAGAATCCCTTCCAATTTTGTGTCAGGATGTGACACTCTACGGGGTGTCGCAGGTGCGTGGCATTGCTGGTGACGGACATGTCTGCCGCTCGGCGACGCCCTTGTATTGTATTGTATTGCATTTGCATTGTATTGTATCGCATTGTATTGCATTGTATTGTATTGCATTGTATTGTATTGTATTGTATTGTATTGTATTGTATTGTATCGTATTGTATTGTATTGTATTGTATTGTATCATTATGGTATCGCATTGTATTGTATTGTATGATATCACCTTTATACATACAGAGTACAGAGAATCATCTCAGCGACATTCAAGCTTTGTTTCCACTGGAGAGCGGGTTGACGCTAGAGCGGCACACCACCTTTGCTTAATTTCAAGCTATATGTGACCCAGCAGCACGAAAGGGACATTAAGTGTCAAACTGACCATTCTGAGAAAATGATACATTTGAACACGTCAG
>JAGGCT020000256.1:0-15353 GCA_017654935.2 Phymorhynchus buccinoides | reverse complement strand
AACATCAAGTCATGGACTGCTACAAACAAAAGAGTTGTCCATTTGAATTGGGTCGCGGTTATCAAAAAGCATTCTGACGATATTAGGCGTACAGGAAGAGGATGTCCTCAGGAGGAAAAAGAAAAACACTTACTGCAAACAAAAGTAACCGTCAACGACGACACTTTCCGTTGTCTGGAATCCTGGCGACGTGCACATAAAAATGTTTGCCTGCACTGAAAGATTTGGACCACAGTCCACAGCAAGGACACTGTTGCTGACAACCAAGGAGTAACAAGAGCAAAATACATATTTTGAAATGGCTAGAACCAGAGCCATATTGTGTTTAATGAACCAACGGTACTATATAGACCCAGAAGCCCGCAATACCACATATTAATATGATAACCCTAGAGATCTGGACAATTCATCACGACGGAGAAATGACGATCAACGCAGCAACAGCGACCCGGACTTTCGTTTCGTCCACACAGATGTGACACGGACGTGGCCACAGCACAGGGACGCAGCTCCCCAGAATGGTGAGCAACACAAGAATCCATGGTGATAGGGGTAGCATGTTCGTAAGAACCTATTAAACCTTACATTGGAAGGAACCTCGATCCTTGAAAGGCAAGATTACCTTAAGTTCATGTACAGGAACCTCAAAGGGCCCATTGCTAAATCAGCAGGTCAGCACAGCCAAGAGCTTTGAAGAAAACACGGATGAGATGAAGGAAGACGACGCAGAATCAAAATTATAATATAATTTCCAAAGAAGCCTAAAGAAGAGACAATGGGATTGCCAATTTCCTTATCAAATTAGCTAAGCGTTTATATGGCCAGTTTATATCATTCAGGTTACATTTTCGGTTGATGTCTGAATTGCTCTCTGTGGCCGGACATTTCCTAGGCCTGGAATGACTTCTGACTTGACATGAGTCGGGTGGGAACCGTTGTTTTTCTTTTATAGAACGTGGATTTAGCAAAAAGGGGGACATACGTTCTTACAGAAGTGTCTAGCTCGGCAAAAATTAGATAATAATAAATATTGTTTTTAAAAAGCTCTTGCTAGTTCAAAAAACCAAAACAAGTTAACCAGCCTAAGAGAGAGGCTGGCATTTTAGTTGACGTAACTGTAAAATAATGAATTTTAACGGAGCTCTATAATGAATATTTAAAAAGCCATAGTACCCGGATTGTTTTAAATAATGAAATTATTTAGACTATGTTATTGTAAACAATGCATTATTTAGAAACAATCATCCTTTGGTAGATTATGTTGCATATGTAGCAAAATGGAATTGCTTAGTGATGTTTTTGAAGAGCAAAATAAAATTAGTTATAAACAATCAATTATTTGCAGACAAAAATCATTATTTAGTAAATAAGTCTATTGTAAGCATTTTACCATACTTTATTTACTGTCAAAAATAGCAAACTCTTTTAAGGAGCATGTTATTTTTAAAGTTTGGCAAATAATATATTATATGCTTAATATGCATTCTTTAGCTAAATAAGGCATTATTTAGGATATCGAAAACTAAATGACTTTCTTTACGCTTGGGAAATGCCATACAAGTCACCATTTACAAACCACCATAATCTGATGTATGTTGCAAATCCTTAAATATATATGACGCAAACAGACCATTTTCTAGTCTTTTTTTCCCTAATTACGATAAGACGAAATTGTGCATGGAATTACTTACACAACCTATGAGATTGGTTTTCTTGAATTAAACGTTTCTGGCTACTGTATTATGTTTTCCCAAGGGGTGAATTATGTGATGTATATATGTTGTTGTTCTTCAATATTATGTATTATGTGTTTAGGTGTGGAGAAAACACAACCAAAAGATATACGCTTTAGGATTGCTGTACAAACTTTATTCTTGTGAGGAATAAACCACCCTTTCAAGTTCTTCCAAACAAATACAAAAGGTTGTCTGTATGTGTTGATGAGCGAGTGAGAAAGAGGAAAAGGGACAGAGAAGAGAGAGAGAGAGAGAGAGAGAGAGAGAGAGAGAGAGAGAGAAGAGAAGGAGGAGAGAGAGAGGAGGATAGAGGGGTGTGAGAGGTGAGGAGGGGGGGATGGAGAATATGGACCATATTGATATGTGACAACGGTGTTGTTGGGGGGGGGGGCGGGGTGGGGGGGGTGGCGAAGGTATGTGAAATGGGATGGTTTAAGGATATGGAACAAGGAGAAGCACGGGAATAACCCATTTACTCAAAATTGTTGAACACAAAAACAGAAGAAGAGATTTGACTCTCTCTTCTTACAAGCCTTTGTGAGGAAACTAGAACAACGATTACTGTCCCCTTTCCTGGTTTTTGTGCGGCTGGTTTCACAATATGCTCCCAGGATTTACGAAAGAAGGGGGAGGGAATTATTATCTCCATAGCATACGGATTACGAGCATAAATAATGCTCCGTTGGAATCCCCGTGTTTCTGTGAACGTGAATTCTTCACCCAGTGCGGCATAAACATCCACAGGACCAACATGAATAATGGTGTTTTTGCCAATGAGCTCTGCAGTCAAGGTCGATACAAAGACAAGGGTTTTAAGAAGCATGTTTTCAGTTTAAAAAACACGTAACTAAAACCTGATCTGCTGATCAATTCAGTTTTTTTTTTTCCTGTTTTTTTCCTTAAAAAAAAAAAAGGGAAAATACAATTTGTAAAATTCTTGGATGTTTAACACATTCACCAACGCCAGCCATTTCAGCTAAAAAACTTTCGATTACACTTACCTGGGTAGAGAAAAAATATGTGTAATATTCGGGATTCCTCTGTGACATCTTTAGAGTAAGGACTATCCTTACCTCCCAAAATTAAGAACATGATGTCACTGGATACCAGACCCTCATTTAACGCCTTTTTCAGTGACATGGGTGTTCAAATCATTAATTTTGGTTTTAATTTATACCTGTTCTGGAATCAATCTGCACTAGAGTTGCTTTTCACGTATCTGCTGATCACCAGCAATGCTTTAGAAAAGTAAGATGCTCTATGACGGGGACAAGATTTCCTGGTTGTTGTTTAAAGGAAGGAAAAGAAGGAGAGGCAGTGATTTTTGTTGTTTGGTGTTGATTTTTTTGTTTGATAATTTCTGTTTGATGTGATTGTGGATGTTTGATGTGTTCGTTTTTGTTTTGATTTGATCTTGTGTTTGGTCGTGATATATGTTGTGATTGATTTGTTTGATTTGGTTTTGATTGATTTTGATTTTGTGATTCTTTTTGTTTTATGTTTGTTGTGTTGTTGCTGGCTGGTGACTGCTTGGTGATGTTTTGGTTGGGCTGTTGCTTTGTTTTTTTTTTTTGCGGTTATGCTTGGTTGTTGCTTTTTGCTTGTTGCTTTTAGTATTATGTTGCTTGCCTCATGCAGTTTGTTGTCATTGCAGCAGCCGTTGTCGTCACAAAAGAACCAAAGGTGGAAGGCCCATAATTCATACTAGGCTTAACAATTACGGTTGGAATCTTCTTCATTACAGAATACACATTGCTTAACATCTCTTATGACACTTTGTTTGTTTACAAACATGTCACGTAACCTTCACTGGATGACTTAATAAGAAACATAATATATTAAAAGAGAAGTGGATAGACGTTATATCAATAAAGCAGAATGGTAGATTTTAATTAATCTTACTATCTATTTTAACTTAATACTTACCAACACTTGATTTGGGCTTATGCACATGTTTTAAGTGTTGGTCAGTATGGTTAGAATCGATTGATACATTTCAAATAATCTTTTTTCTTATTTAACTAAGAATCTATTAACTAAACTAAATCACTACCAACATCTCAAACATCGAAGCATCCCACCCGCCTACCCCCTCCTGTACGCAGGCCAAATGTGGAGAACCCATTTACCATAGATATAGTAAAACGAATGTAGGCAAAGGGCCGCTACTCTCTTTTCCGGAAGTAGGTCAGTGATCCCTTACTTCCTTCGGTCACGGGTCCATTTAGATCTGTCAAAGTCATTCATTTTCCCAGCATCAGGGGGTGAAGGGAGGAATAGGAGGGGACGGCTTAAGTTGTTTTGCGTGTTGGTAAGTATTTAGTTAGAATAGATAGTAAGATTAATAAAAATAAATCTACCAATCTTATTCCAAACACACTGACCAACACTCAAAACATTAGCAGATTCCATAGAGGAGGAGGGTGATGCTTAAAGCGACAAAACACCCCGAGAGACCATATAATATATATAACATAACCATATCATACACTGACTATCATGAAGAATTAGGATTGATTAAATCCTTTATAATAATCATATGTTTATAAATTTTCCCTGAGATCCTGAAAATGATTATATTACCGCGAACTCGTGCGCTCTGATGGGATTGGCTGCAGTGTGAGGAGAAGCGTTAGCGTATTGCCAGCTTGATCAACATCCAGAAGAATCCATCAGAGTGGTGGCCTTTAAGAAATGTCTTGTCGTATTCTCATGAAGAGAATAGAACAGGTGACGTTTTTGTGCCCTCGGAACGAACCCCTTAGTGCGATGGGAAGGTAGACCTTGAGGAATACGGACCTGGACAGCGCATAATGTACAAATCGTCCGGACAAGAATAGAGCCTAAACTTGAGATGTGACAAGCAAAGGAGAGTTCACATCACCAGGTTGAGTTTTGGCGCTGAACACCGGCAAAAAGAAAGAGAGACCGAAGAAGGCTCAGAGGAGAAGTCAATATCCTGTAAAAGACCTCTGAGTGCGTGGACACCACTGACTCGCCTAGCGAAGCTAGAGCTAATAGCCTGATAAGAAAGATAAACTAGGACAAACTAATTGCTTTTTTAATTTCTGATTTTTGATGAATGGTACATTGACACATCTAAAATGCACTCCGGACAGTTTTAACACACAAAAATTGGGGGGATTTAACAAAATTACGCCTTTTGTGTTCGTAAATTAACCTGTCATTATGACTTCTCTCAAGCGCCTATTGTTTGACAATGTGACGTCGCGCTCTGTCGCTCAACACTGACAATGATTCTTTCCACTATAACGTCAGATCTAAAATAAATATCCATTAAACTGTTTTTAAAATATATTGTGATAACTATAATAACAACACAATTTAAAATAATGATACAAAAATACTTACTGGTTGAATTAATTAGATATGTTTTAGTTCACAAGCAACGCTTGCAGCCTTGCGTCACAGTAGGCTAGGAATTAAACATAGGTGCCTGATGGCGTACGCTTTTTATGTACTATCTCAGTTTTAAAGTGAATTTGCCAGTGTTTGCCATTTAAAATGTTAACACGTTTTAATCGCTAACATAAATTAACATTGTGTCAAGTCAAAGTCAAAGTCAAAAGTACAAAAATACTTTTATTATCACGTTAGGTGAAATTACAGTGTGGTCTCGTACAAGCACAATACAATTAAAGAAACCATTTGCATGCATGAAAAATGGAAACAAAACTAAAGGAAAAATGAATGACAAATCATGCTCCGCAAAAAAAAAAACAAAAAAAAAATACAAAAATTGAACACAGGGTCGATACAAGCGACTATCAAAACATCAAGAACTGCCCTCTTTCCCACCATTTCTATTATCGCATTCATTTGTTCACCCCCACCCTACCCCAAACCCCCACCCTCTCCAAGTCACCCCGAAGCTTTCACATATTTTGGGTCCCTTCCCGTTCCCAACAGTTCATGCGCCTCCTCTCTCTCTCTCTCTCTCTCTCTCTCTCTCTCTCTCTCTCTCTCTCTCTCTCTCGCTCTCTCTCTCTCTCTCTCTCTCTCTCTCTCTCTCTCACACGCACACAGACACACACACACCGACATAGAGATGCATGTATGTGCATGTGTGTGTGTGTGGGACACCGAGATAGAGAATGTGTGTGTGTGTGTGTGTGGTGTGTGTGTGTGTGTGTGAGAGAGAGCGAGAAGAGAGAGAGAGAGAGAGAAAAGAGAGAGAGAGAGTTAGAGAGAGAGAGATACGAGAGAACATGTGCACACGATATATATAGTAAGAGATAGAGAGAAGAAAGGCTGTGGATGGAAGAGAAAGAGGGGGAGACAAAGAAAGAAGAAGAACTAAATGAACTAAAGAAGGGAGGACGAGAGAGGAGAGAGAGAGGAAGACAGAGAGACGAGAGAGAGAGAGAACAGATACAGAGATTTGAGAGAGAGAGAAGAGAGATCAGAGATAAAAGAGAGAGAGAGAGAGTCAGATTTAGAACTTAGAGAAAGATATCTTAAAAGTTTAGTCATTTATTAATTACTAAAGTATTGATACAAATTTACACATGTATGGTTCGCATGCAAGTGTGTGTGGTGTGAGTGTGTGTGTGTGCGTGTGCGTGTGTGGTGAGCGTGTGTGCGTATGTGTGTGTGTGTGTTGTGGGGGGCGTGTAAGCTTTTATGTAAGTTATATATATCTGATCTCTCTCTCTCTCTCAGTCTCTCTCTCTCTATCCTCTCTCTCTCTGTCCTCTCTCTCTCTTCTCTCTCTCTCTCTCTGACCACACACAAACACAGCACACACGCACGCACGCCACGCACACGCACACAACACACACACAAACACTCATTATGCTCACTCGCTCTCTCTCTCTCTCTCTCCTCTCTCTCTCTCCTCTCGCCTCTCTCTCTCTCTCTGTATAGTGTGGGTGTATGTGAGGTGCTTGTCTTCTTTTTTCTCTGTTTGCATGATGTTATATATATGCTTGAATTGTTATATGTAAAAATATATGAAGTTGAAATCTGTTCTTTTCATATTATGTACGTGTGTCAATTGTTTGGTTGTTTTCTTCCATTTTCTTTTAAATAAGTTTATGTTTCGTTATTTTTTTCTTTTATTTTGCCTGATCTGAGGGCATGGTGTAAAAAGGCTGAATTAGGTTATCCAGTTTCCCTCAATAAAAATGTTCGTGGTCGTATTCGTACACTCTCTGTCTCGGTCTCTCTCTGTGACAAAGGCTAAAATGATACATAATTTGTTTCTCTCATCTGTCTCCATCAGAATAAAAGAGAGACTTTCAGTCTCACATTATAAACTTACAGAAAGAGAGACGGAGTGAGAAGGAGAGAGTGGGGGAGAGAGAGAGAGAGAGAGAGAGAGAGAGAGAGAGGAGAGAGAGAGAGAGAGATATATATAGTGTGTGTGGTGTGTGTGTGTGTGTGGTGTGTGTGTGTGTGGGTGTGTGTGTGTGTGTGTTTGTGTGTGTGTGTGTTGTGTGTGTGTGTGTGGTGTGTTGGTGAGTGGGCGTGTGCGTGCGTGCGTGTGCGTGTGCGTGTGTGTGTCGAATCTACATGTTTTCTGGCAACAATTAATTCAGAGCATATCGGCGATATCGTTTGCATGGTCTGACAGCTCTTGGTGAGTTTGTCGTCTGCTAGATCTAGACTATTTTAAATTTAATTGATGTAAACCTTAGGCATCAACTTATTTCTCCAGAAATCTTTGCTACGCTTTGCGAAACATACACAGGTGATTGTCACTGTTATTGTACACAGAATGGCTAAACAAAAATGCATATAATCTTTTATTTTCCCATAAGTTTTAGCATGCTTCTCTTACTTCGGTAGCCACTGTTTATCTTGGTGACAAAGACTGCTGTATTACTACGCCATTGATGTCGATTCAGAACAAACTGCAATGTTTCATAAAGCATGATAGTTACATAACTTAGAAACAGTGATTTGATGCAATTTTACTTCTTATTTTTTGTGTTGATGAGATGCTTTTTGTAAAGGGCGTGTTTTTTTTCCCCAAGACGTCACTACGCACGCAATCACTGTAAGCCGTACAATATCGAAAGGAGCTAAATGCGCAAAAGAAAATAGTGCTTACTTTAATTAGCGATTTACTCTGTTTCCCCCCATTTAATTTTGGTTAAAACTTTCTAGGATTGTTAAGTATGCTTACGAAAATTCGAAACAATTGAAATAGCTTTAAAAGCAATTAGTTTACGCCGTAAGCATACCTTCATAGTTTTATTCCTAGGCTATAACAGAAAAACGGTTTTGTAAGTTAGAAGTTTGAGGGAAAGTTGCTGAAGAGGTTGACAGTGATCTCGTAAGAAATTGAGAACGACAAACACATCCCACTGAGGGAAATGAATGGATATCAAAGGAGCCTGAAGGCGAACCGCATCAATGAAATGTGACACTTGAACAGTTGACAAGCTCTCTGCGTACAGAATGCCCAAGGTCATAGAAATGGTGTTGAATCACGGCTGCTCTGTAACCAGAAAGAGTCTGAGCTGAGAGATTCTTCGAATGGAAGATGAGAGAACAATTCTATGAACTGGACCGTCGAAGGACGGAGAGGGTCTATCTTGCGAGCTACCACAGAAACGAGAACCAATCAATCAATCAATCAAAATGTAGTTTATTGTCTTCAATGAAGAAAATCTTTTTTCAGCGTGCACTTAAATGTAAAACTGGCGGGACATTAGATAATAAACTAAGACATAAAATACATGCATAAAAGCACATGTTATTCACATTAAACAATTAAGTTTGTCACACACACACACACTCACCCCCTAAACAGTAAACATTAATAGTGAAGAACATCATAATGATAACATCACATCAAACGGTAAAATATAATAAAGTAATACTATTCCGTACACACACAAGCACTCACACACGCGCGAGCGGCGCGCGCGCGCACACAACACCACACATGCGGCGCGCACGCCTACAAACACAAGATACAGAAATAACTGTGTTCATAAAATGTGAAAAAGGCATATAAATAAAGAAAATAATCCAATGTATTGAAAACCAAAAGAAAAGGATGGCACACACATAAATCTCTGAACAGAGACAGACAGACAGGCAGACAGGGACAGACAGACAGACAGACAGACAGACACAGACACACACACAACACACACACACACACACACACAACACACACACACACAACACACACACACAAACACACACACGACACACACACCCAACTTGGAGAAAGGTAAACAAGCAAATAATTTGAACAATTGTGGTTAAAAGGAAAACAATATCCAAGAATGCCACAGAAGGTTGTACTACTTTTAGTTGATTGACGTCTAGAAGACAGGAGCAGATCGATCGTCCTAGACAAGAAGCCTTGGTGTTTCAGACAAGTTTTCATAGAAGCCAGCGGGTAGATTAAGCCTTGACGGATCGGTGTGGACCCACGCCGGTCCGTGTTTGAAGCAGGGTGTTTTGGAGACATGATGAAGGAGTAGCGGCGGTTCTAGAGTGAGAGACAGGAGTGTTTCGGAAACCTTTGACCTCGAGGGCCATGAGGTGCAATGATAATCACCGCGGAGATTCTCGAGACCTTCTCCAAGGACCTTGGGGAAGAGTGGAGTTGGAGGGTAGCGTAAGCGAACATCCCATTCCACGGGATGGAAAGCACCATTCCCAGCACCTGGAAGGCCTCAACCATTGGTACCAAGTCCCAAGAAGTCGTCGCCAAAGAGCTTAACGACTACCGAGGGGGGTCCTGTGTCACTTCACCTCAATACATTCAAGTGCCTGGAGAGGATTGTTCTCGCCACCTTAGAACAGAGACTGCTGACCAGCACGACCCACTCCAGTTTGTGTACGAAGAAGAAAGAGCACGGACGATGCCATCCTACCCTCCTACCAACATCCTGCAACACCTTGACAACTGAAGACGTACACCAGTGTCCTCTTCATCGATTCAGCAGCTCATTCAATACATGGCCAGCCACATCTCTGGTGCCAGAAGGGCTCCAGGCCATGTCAGTCAACCCCCTGCTCGAGTTTTAGCGTGGGCGGGGCGCTGTCCACAGATTTGTCACCAACACCGGAGCTCCCCAGGGATGTGTGCTGTCCCCCTTGCTCCTTCGTCCTGTACACCGCCGACTGCCGCAGTACCGGGCCTCCATTCCGCTACGACACGTCCCTGACGGGCCTATTCAGCAGGACTAGTCAGTACTAACTGCCGTCCAAGCTCGTCAACTGGTGCGACTCAAACTTCTTGGAGCTCAACGTGTCCAAGACCCAAGGAACTTGTGACTGACTTTCTGTAAGTCAAGAGCGGGGGGAGGGGGGAGGGAGCGGTGTGTGAGGGGGGGGGGGCGGGGAATGGACATAACTCGATATATTAAATATAAAGATTTGCATGGGAGTGTTTTTTAGATTATTTTAAGCGCGCGTTTGTTTTGTCGTTATCATTTTTGGTTGTTTCGTTTAATGTATGTGACGTGCTGCCCGAAATTATCCCTGTTACTACTTGGGACCTAATCAATTATTGATGATTGATTGATTGATTGATTGATTGATTGAAAGGCGTTGCGAGCCCAGAGCCTGAAACGGTCGAATCGGAACACATAGACGGGTAGGCGAGTGCTGAAATGGGTGGCAAAGAGATCCACCATGGTTTCGTTTCCCCCCCCCCACCCCCCAACGCTCCCAAACTGGAGAGAGCCTGGTAGGACGATGGTCCACTCGGTCGGAGAATCTGGGTGTGATTGACTCAGTTGTTGGCAAGAACATTAATTTGCTCTTGAACAAACTCCACAGACAAAGCGATGTTGTTTTGGGTGAGCCCAAAAGAGGATTCCTTCCGCGGCCATGAAGAGAGGTCGATCGAGTGCCTCCCTGGCGACGAAGGTAGACAAACACGACGTGTTGTCACTCGCCTACTGTGACCAACTGCTTTAGGTATGTTCCTACAGATTGCACGTGTGAACAAGAAGGGTTGCAAATGCAGCAGAGCTCTGCTGATCGCTTCCTCTCCAAAATGTTGATGTGCCAATTTGTCCCTTCCGGAGACCAAAGACCCCGAACTTCGTTCTATTCAGATGCGCTCCCAGCCCACAAGGGAGGTATGCATGCACAGGAAAGTTGCTGGCAAACTGCTTGATGGGGACCGAACTGTGGAGCCAGTTCTGGTCCAACCACTGAGCGACCTGCTTGTTGAACCACTGTCCCCAACCTGAACCTGCTTGGTTGAACAGACTCATGTTCGAAACTCGAGCGGAAACTTCCTTTTGTAAGAGTCTTTTGTGAAGTTGTTTTCACGAATTGCCTAGCAGGCTTGATGTGCACGCTCTCTCTATATTTTTGTCCTTTAATTAGCTGTTTTAATTAACTCGATCGTTGATGTGACTGGTACCATTGTCTTCCTCTGTTTCTGGACTACACTGGTATATTTTTTTCCTTCGTCGGGCGAACCAGCGGATTGCCGGGAAATCTGATTGCCATATTGCGTGTTTCACCCTTCTCTCTGTCATGGAAGAAATCGCCGTGTGTTTGTGAGTACTTTGGTTACACCGACACTGTTGACTTGGCGTTCCTCGTCAGTCTCTCACGCACTGCTTCATACAAGAGCACGTATTCGCGCGATCACTGTTTCAGTTAAAGAACACAGTACGTTTGGTCTGCGACACTCAGTGCTACTGATGATCCTCCTGCCTCTCCCTCTCCCCCACTGACTGCCCTGTCCTTTCGACCCTGAACGTGCCCCGTCTTCGTGCCCTGGGAAATCCATCTCCCCGCCCTGCCCTGCCTAACGAAGTCCCTCCGGAGGGAAACGCCCCTACAGAGTGGTCATCGAAACAGGGTAGAACTTCCCTTGTTGATTTTCCACCGTTCCGCTTCCCCCGACGGAAAACTGGAGTCCGGACCCTCTCACAATCACTCTTCTTCTAACGTGACCCTTCAAACTTGATTTCGGATTGATACCAGACTCTGTGCTCAGGAACGTCCAATCATTTCAAGTGATGGTGTTTGAACGCACAGCGTGTCGAAATAAACTGACGCTGTGTGTGATTTGATTGTAGAAGGGAACTACGATTTAGCGTTCTTAACATAAACCTGGTTCAAACCTATGGGTGATTGAATGTGAAATCGCAAATGCGACCCCTCCCGGTTTCTCCCTGAAATCTGTCCCCAGAGAGACTGGTGCTGGGTGGACTTGCGGTTGTGTTCAGAAACAATCTGGCTAGCAACATCACTGTATCCACTAAAGATCTTACTTTTCAGTCTTTTGAAGCTTGTAAAACTCGGCTGTGTTTTGATAACCAACATGTTGTCTTTCTGACTGTTTATAGACCTCCACCCAACAAAAAGAATGGATTGACTAACATAATGTTTATTAGTGAGTTCGGCGACATGCTTTCTTCCCTCGTTTCTTGTACTAACCTTTTCATTGCAGGTGACATGAATTTCCATTTTGATTCCTCCTCTGATTTGTATGTCAATGCTTTGAAGACTTTGCTTGATAATCATGATTTACAACAACTTGTGAAGGTCCCCACCCACCGCCGTGGGCACACACTAGACTGGCTCATAACTAACAGAGAAAATGATGTCATGAATCTGATCGTAGAAGATAAATTGATATCCGATCATTTTGTTATCTCCTTTGATCTTAAGCTGACGAAGCCAACTAAAGCAAAGAAAACTGTGTGCTCTCGCAACATGAAGTCTATCGACTCCGATCATTTTAAAGCTGATGTATCAGCAACTCTAAGCACCAATCCCTGTATCAAAAACCCTGTCACTTATAGCACTACTCTCCGTGAGGTTCTTGATCAACATGCCCCCCCTCGTGACGCGCTGTGTGTCAGACCGTGTTAGCGCGCCCTGGATGTCTCTGGAAATAAAAGAGGCAAAGCAGGACCGTCGATCGGCCGAGCGCAGATGGCGGAAGTCTGAACTAGAAGTTTTCAGACAGATATACGCGTGCCTTCGTAATGCCGTCAATTAATTGATCCGCGAGGCCAAGAGAAAGTATGTATGTGATCGGATTGTGGACGCCACTTCCTCCCGGGAGTTGTTTCGCTTGGCCAGTCAGATGACAGGTGGGGATGTGCGAAGCATATTACCCAGTAGTATTCCTCTTGAGCAGATCTCTGATACGTTTAATAAATTTTTCATGAACAAAATCGAAGCAATCAGGAACAAGCTAAATTCCCCGTCCGATCATGATCACGCAGAGAGCTTTGTCGGAACTAGATTTGTTAATTTCCAAACAGTGACCTGTGATCAAGTGAAAAAAGTCATCCTTAAGATGCCTAAAAAGTCGTGTGATCTCGACCCCATTCCGTACTCTCTTTTACTGGACTGCTTAGAAGAACTGCTCCCCACCTTAACCAACATAATGAACGTCTCTCTAACTTCAGGCACAGTACCACTGTCGTTCAAGCATGCTTTGGTGTCCCCTCTCTTAAAGAAATCCAACTTAGATCCAGAAATACTGAAAAATTACAGGCCCGTTTCAAACCTACCATTTCTGTCCAAAGTGTTAGAGCGCATTGTACTTACCCAATTGCTGAATCACCTGGAGACTCATGGTCTCCTGGAGCCATTCCAGTCAGCATATCGTAAGGGTCATAGTACAGAAACAGCCTTACTGCGTGTGGTCAATGACCTCTTACAGGAGTGCGATGCAGGAAAGGTATCCATCCTCTCATTGCGTTCGACACGATAGATCACGATATTCTTCTGAACAAATTGCATGCTACGTTTGGGTGTGATGGTATTGTTATGGACTGGTTCAGGTCATACTAGTGTGGTCGCACTCAGTCTGTCTATATCAAACAGAAAAAATCCAGCCCCTCAGTATTAAAGTAAGGAGTGCCACAGGGATCAGTCTTGGGCCCAGTCCTGTTCACTATGTACACTCAGCAGGTTAGTCTAGTTATTAGACAGAAATTATCTCATTACCATTTCTTTGCTGACGATTCACAAATTCATGATTCTGCCTCTCCTAATATTCCTCGCCTAACCTCTGACATCACATCTTGTATGGAGAATGTAGCATCATGGATGAAAGATAACAAGCTAAAAATGAATGACGATAAAACCGAACTGATTTTGATTGGAACCAAACACAAACTTGAGCAAACTCCTGTTAGTTCTGTTGTTGTGTCCGGTTGTGAAATTCCATTTTCATCTTCGGTTTGCAATCTGGGTGCATATCTTGATCCTTCTCTTACCATGGACACTCACGTTAATCAGTTATGTAAGGCTCTCCACTTTCAGCATCGCAAATTAAGTAAAATCCGCCCTTTCCTGTCTGTTGACGCTGCTAACAAACTCGCTATTGCTTCCATCCTCTCTCGTCTTGATTACTGCAATTCTCTGGGCTCGTAGGTCTGTTCTAATGACAAACTGTGTAAGCTTCAAAAAATACAAAAATCATGCTGCAAGACTTGTCTTGCGAAAGTCGAAACATGATCATGCAACCCCTCTTCTGCGTGCCCTTCACGTGGCTGCCTGTTAAGGCCAGAATTGAGTACAAACTAGCCACTCTCTGCTTTTAATGCCTCAACTCTGAATGTGTGCCCTCGTATCTTTCTGACCTCGTTCAGCCTTACATGCCTTCTAGAGCACTGAAATCACAAGACTCTTCTCTGCTTACTGTCCCTAGATACTCTTTGAATTCCTGTGGTAAAAAATATTTCTCTGTGTCTGGACCTACAACTTGGAACTCTCTACCTCTTTCTATCAGAAAAGCACACCTCTTCCATCCAACTCTACTTCAAATCTCAGCTGAAAACCGCACCTCTTTGCTCATGTGTCTGGACCTAAATACCTTGACTGATGCCCCAGAGTGAGGAAAATGATGCACGTCTGGATAACTGCATGAGTAAAATGATGGTTTGGATATGCATATGTGTGTGCTTGCATGCGTTACGTGCGTGTGTGTGTGTGTGTGTGTGTGTGTGTGTGTGTGTATGTGTTTGTGTGGTGTGTGTGTGTGTGTGTGTGTGTGTGTGCGTGTGTGTGTGCGTGTCGTGTGTGTGTGTGTGTGTTGCGTGGTGTGTCGGGGGCGGCGTGTATGTTTGTATTGGGGAGTATATGTGTATGCCACGCATCTGTTGGTGTAGGGCGTGTAATTTTGTTGCGTTCTTGTATGTTGTTTTTAGTTGGCTCGTTCTTAAAATCTGTTGTTATCTTAGGAGAATGTCTTGTCTATTATTGTGGGTATGTGCATCTATTTTACATGTATATTGCTTATGTATGATCCTATTAAAAAATTTATGCTTTATATAGTTATTATGTTTTAACACGCAATATTTAACTATCTCCGAATGTGTGTAGTCTATTGTAAGTTTGTAAATCATATTATCTTACGTTTTAATACATGTGTGCTATTACGAAGTGTATGTCATATGCCTATCATGTTTTAGTAAGTAAGTTTTAATCTGAGATTGTTATCGTATGAATGTGTTGTCGGGTTGTAGTATATAGTATGTGGACCATGTTATCTTGTATTGTTGTCTTATCAAGTGTATACTATTCGTTATTTTTCGCCCGCTTATTTTAGTCTGATGTTTTATTTATATTTCAATTTGTAAAGCGCACAGCGCATACTGATAGTGTGGATTGATAGCGCTATATCAAATAAAATCATTA
>JAGGCT020002568.1:22500-25000 GCA_017654935.2 Phymorhynchus buccinoides | reverse complement strand
TTTCTGTTCTTCTCTAAGCCTTCCTCTTTCTTGTTTTTCCTTTGTTAGTCCTCGAGCCGAAGGTTCGGGGAGCTATTGTTTCTGTCTGATCCGTCCGCGCCTCGGGCGTGCCTCCGTCCGTCCGTCCGTCCGTCCGGCTATTCGTCCGTTTTTCTCAAAAACTATTCAGTCTATCATCGTCAAATTTGGCATACTAGTTTGCCAAGATGCAAGCTATCCACTGATGTATTTAGTTTTACATTAAGGTCAAGGTCGCGCCAGTTACGAGGTTCAAACCCCGAAACACATAATCGCTAATATCTCGCGATGTTTTGCATGTATTTCAATGCAGTTTTTCCCCACAACATTTCTTGATGAATGGTCTATAACACAGTTGTCATGAATTTTTCTGTGCGCTCGTGTGCGCATGATCGCGCGCGCTCAAATCACGGGTCCGAACCCCAAGGCTAGGGGAAGACGGGGTAAAAAGCGCATGGGCGGGTAAGAAGCCCACCCCAATTATCTCATGAAATGAAGCAAATTTCAGTCTCATTTTGCCCATGAGACGAGCGTTAATGTCTAGCATTCGTCTCATGGGCAAATGTGACTGACATTTTCTTTATTTCATGAGATAATTGGGGTGGGCTTCTTACCCACCCATGCGCTTTTTACCCCGTCTTCCCCTATATATAGCAAAAAACTATTCAGTTATGTGCTGTTTTGATGCGTTTTTATGTAGTTACGTGCTAGTTTTGATGCGTTTTATGTATGTGTACAGCCGACACATTCCGATTTCGGAGTAGCTCGGCGATGCTGCGAGGGGACTTTGCAGCCGCTCGGCGTTGCACTTGTTTCTTTTATTAATGTGCATTGGACAAGATGGCCTGGTTCAAAATGGCTGAAGTCGATTGTCGTCTGCTAGCCGTGGCGTTGCTCTGTGTCTGTTCTGTCCACTTGGGGGTCTGTTCGTCCGAGCGGGCCAAAGTGATAGAATCTAGTATTGATTCGAATGAGGTAAAAGTGGTGTCATTGTCCGTTCTTTCTTCTTTTTCTTCTTCTTATAATGATACACTAATGCTATTATTGTCGATGAGATCGCATTTTGCTTTGGATTTAAAAAAAGAAGTTTACATCGATTCGATATCGTCTTCATCGATCGCTCAGACAGTTTCCTGTTAACTATGAGCGCAGATGCGTCATGCTGCCGTTACGCGCCAAACTTATGAAATAGTCAGGCCCAACCAAGTCCGATTTAGGCTGTGAGGAGGAAATGTTTTTGACAGGTGTTTCGTGGAGAAAAAGAAAAGGCAGGAGAATGGATCCGGTAAAGGCTAGAAATATAGTAGATGACAGTAAGGCAAAGGGGGGGGGGGGGGGGGGGGGGGGGCAGAGTTAAAGAGAGTGACAGACTAGAGGAAGTTACAAGCACAGACCTTCCAGAAGGTGGGGGAACTATTTATGCAAAAGACCCCCCCGGTATTCCCACGGGAGGTGGGGGGAGGGGGAGGGTGAGTATACTATTGTATGGATTAATCAGCTTAATGGCAAAAACATACAATCATTCATGCATTCAATCATTCAGTACTTTCAGTCAGTCAGTCAGTCAAATACACTAGTGTTTGGTGTTTGTTTGTTTGTTTTTCAGGCAATTCAAAATAGCCATAATACATGTAGGATGTTGTTGATGTGTTTGATGTTTACTGTGGTGACAGTCCTGAGAAAACCATTGCTGTTGACGGGACTATAAGCCATGTAAAAAAAAAAAGAAAGAAAGAAAATAACAATTTCAAGGCTTGAGTAATTTGTAAAGGTCCCCTACAACGGTTAACAAATCACCAACAACGTCAGCAGGGAAAATCAATGCCAAAATAAGTATAACTAGCGCAACGCCCCGTACTGGTAACGCCTAGTACAGGTAACGCCAAGTACCGGTAACGCTGAGTACCAGTTTCGCCGGGTCCGCAAAATATTATATTTTTACTTTTGTGGCTGAAAACCCAATTTTTAGACCCCTACCACATTCAAGGCCTAGCGATCTCCATGACCTTGACCTTGACCTTGATCAGTATGCAATGATCAGAACAAACATATGCCAAAGTACCTACATGCCAAGATTGAAGTCCCTAAGACCAACGGTGTGGACGTTACAGCCCCTTAAAGATTTTCGGTTGTCAAGGTCATACGCCATGGTGGAGGTCACGACGGCGATAATTTATGCGCGGATGCCTTCCTCTCATGGTGAAACGCCACCACACAAAATTGGAAACGATTCGGTGAAGCGGTTCGGAAGATATGCGTGGGGCAGAAAACCCAAATTATTAGACCCATACCACTTTCAAGGCATACCGATCTCCCTGACCTTGACGTTGACCTTCATCGGTATGCCATCATCAGAACGGCCATAAACGAACGTACCTCCATGCCAAGTTTCATGACTCCAGGACCTGCGGTGTGGAAGTTATGGCCCCTTAACTATTTTGGGTTTTCAAGGTCATATGCCAAGGTCAAGATCAGAGCAGCA
>JAGGCT020002568.1:10000-12500 GCA_017654935.2 Phymorhynchus buccinoides | reverse complement strand
TGGGAACAATACTGGCTGCAATGCCCAGAGGCAGTGCAACACCAGTAACGTCCCGAGTTTTTAACAATATAGATAGGTGTAGCGGTAACCACGCCTCGGTTAAACCTCATCGGCTATGGTACCGCCACACGATGTACAAACTTCAACGCGTAAAACCCTTTGCAAGGCAAACGATATTTCATTTCGGTAGAATCTGATGCTATTTTGGGTAACGCTTTTTGGCTTGTTATTCAATGTACCAACACGAAGGTTGAGACTGGAAATGGCGCTTTAAAAAACTATTTAAAGTGTGTGGGTCAATGTTGTCCATTTTGTAAATTAACATATTCAAAGCAAAACATTATTAGACCATCGTCACGGAATTCGTAGCACTATCACGCAATAGGACTTGTTCGGAAATAATTAAGGGGAGTAATTTCATGGTGTGTGGGAGTGATCTTGCTTAATTTAATCGGTCAAACAGGGGAAGTCACTCTACCATCAGCTCTCGTAGCCTATCGACTCGTGTGTTTGAGCAGACATACAGCACTTAGAACACCGTGCGTCATTCTAAAAAAATATGTCACTTTATATTTTTACGTCACATTTTATAAGTTTTATCAGTTTGTGGCCACTGGCCACCCCTAATTTTTCTTTTTTAAAATGTTTGCAAGTCGCTGACTCGCATCCTGCGGTTTCAAGCTTCGACGCCATTGTTGCATTGTTGCTATGTCATTTGACCGAGTAATGGAGGTAAACAACCCTAATTTTCAAGAAGTGCTCTCCCCTAGTTATTTCCCCCGAAAATCGTCTATTAATACCTCCTACGTCTTTTGAATGGCACAGCCACACTAAAGCATTCAGAAGCCCGTTTTATGTGACATCAAACTTTTGAAGAGAAAATGACATAAGATTTATTTTGACGTCACAGAGACTAACTGGAACGTTTAGAAGAGATAACGACCTTTTGTTTTAAAACCAAGTCACGAGCATCCTACCGTTTAATTAGTGCTATAAACCCAATAGTACAATATCAGTAACTAGGTGGTACGAATTCCGTAATTCGTACCCTTTCTTTTTTTTTCTTCGGGGGGGTGGTATTTTTTCTATTAAGCCAAATCGCACATATATCTGCAGCAGCAGCAGTAGGAGAAGAAAAAGTAGTAATAGCAGTAGTAGTAAAGCAGCAACAGTAGCATCATCAGCAGCAGCAGCAGCAGAGCAGTAGTAGTAGTAGTAGTAGTAGTAGTAGTAGTAGTAGTAGTACTGTAGTAGTAGTCTTTTTTGGCCTAGTAGTAGTAGTAGTAGTAGTAGTAGCAGCAGCAGCAGCAGCAGTCCTAGTAGTAGTAGTAGTAGCGGTAATGGTTGTAGTGGTAGTGGTAGTTGTACCGGAGGTAGTAGTAGTAGTAGTAATAGTAGCAGCAGCAGCAGCAGCAGTAGTAGTAAACACAGTAGTAGTAGTAGTAGTAGTAGTAGTAGTAGTAGTAGTAGTAGTAGTAGTAGTAGTAGTAGTAGTAGTAGTAGCAGCAGCAGCTTAGTAGTAAGATAGTAGTAATAGCAGCAGCAGCAGTAGTAGTAGTAGTAGCAGCAGCAGCAGCAGCCGACCTCCTAGTAGTAGTAGTAGTAGTAGTAGTAGTCAGTAGTAGTAGTAGTAGTAGTAGTAGTAGTAGTAGTAGTAGTGGTAGTAGTAGTAAAGCAGCAGCAGCAGCAGCAGCAGCAGCAGCAGCAGTAGCAGTAGCAGCAGCAGCAGTAGTAGTAGTAGTAGTAGTAGTAGTAGTAGTAGTAGTAGTAGTAGTAGTAGTAGTAGTAGTAGCAGTAGTAGTAGTAGCAGTAGTAGTAAGCTAGTAGTAATAGCAGCAGCAGCAGTAGTAGTAGTAGTAGTAGTAGTAGTAGTAGTAGTAGTAGTAGTAGTAGTAGTAGTAGTAGTAGTAGTAGTAGTAGTAGTAGTAGCAGTAGCAGCAGCAGTACATGTAATTGTTGTTCCTGTTTATGTGTGCGCGTGCGTGCGTGTGTGTGCGTGTGTACGTGTGTATGTGTGTGTGTGTGTATGTGTGTGTATGTGCGTGCGCGTGTGTGTATGTGTGTCTGTCTGTCTGTTTGTGTATGTGTAATGTGTTACCTGAAATCGACGTGATAGTTAATTAACCAGCGTGTGTGTGTGTGCGTGTGCGCGCGCGCGCCCGTGTGTGCGTTCGCGCATGCGTGCGTGCATGTGTGTGTGTGTGTGTGTGTGTGTGTGTGTGCGTGTGCGTGCGCGCGTGTGCGCGTGTGCGTGCGTATGTTATTACAGGCTCAGCAACCGAAACCTCCCTTTCCCTAACCTTGCTCGCCTTCTCAATGATAATGACAACGATGATGATGCCGATGATGCCGACGAACTGATGGCAATGGTGATGACGATGAAGATGAAGATGAAGATGATGATTTTAATATCGAGGGTCACATAAAAACGATGGTGTGTTACAACACAATGATTCAGTTCGACTCTGTAAACATATTGCCAACCAAAGTTTTCAAATTC
>JAGGCT020002568.1:0-2500 GCA_017654935.2 Phymorhynchus buccinoides | reverse complement strand
TTTTTAATGAAATAATTGTATGTCGGATTTCGACACTGCATGAATTGTCTTATTGAAATAGGCCTACTTGCCGAAATGTGTGTGTGTGTGTGTGTGTGTGTGTGCGTGTGTGTGTGTGTGTGTGTGTGTGTGTGTGTGTGTGTGTGTGTGTGTGTGTGTGTGTGTGTGTGTGTGTGTGTGTTGTTGTTCTTTAATTTAACGTCTTTTCACTTAGAAGTGATATTAGACATATCACATGTGTGTGTGTGTGTGTGTGTGTGTGTGCGTGTGCGTGTGCGTGTGCGTGCGATGCGCGAGTATGCGTGTGTGTGTGTGTGCGATGCGCGAGTATGCGTGCGTGCGTGCGTGTCTGTGTGTATGTGCGCACGTGCGTGTGTGCGCGTGTGCGTTTGTGACCGGTTTGTACGGACAGCTCTATTTATGAGTAGTCATGCAGCTTGCTCGCAACAAGACACACAAAGAGAAGTGTTTATCCTCCTTGGCAAAAGTATTACTTCATTGAAACGATCTAAAAGACAGCTACTGGTCGACTCATAATATTTTTTTTAAACACGAATAAGAAAAAGAAAAACATATTTTTATCAATCCTACGTTGCCATAGTAGGCCTACTCATTCTTCACGCGCCGTGTCGACTCATCAAAAAGGTGACGTCATTGTCACGTACCCGGACACTAAAGTAGATTATGATTTCAGCGAAGTATATCTTTACTTCCTGTTTATCCAGATAGTGTGCCCCACTCGTTCGTATCTGAATATGACTTCCAAGGAAAGAAGGAAGGGAGGTAGCAGAGTAGTGGTTAAGACGTTCGCCTGCCAATTTCAATGCGTGAGTGACCCTGGATGAATCCCGGCCTCCTCCTCTGCTCTTTCTTTCTAGTTCGACAGGAAAGTCGAACTGAACGTCGAGTCTTTCGCGGGAGGGGGGGGGGGGGGGGGGGGGGGGGGGGGGGACTTAAAGCTAGTCTGACCCGTTTCGCTTTACGCACTGTAAAAATCCCACAGCAGTTAAAAGTCGATAAGAGCAGGGGATAAATTCCCGCTGCCTGGTATGATCAAATTGATAGCCATGTTTCCCAAGTCTGCCCCCCCCCCCCTCCTCCTCACCCTAACCCTTTCACCGCCAAAAAAGAGATCAGATAAATAACTTTTGTTTGTATAATTATTATCTGTACGCCAATGCTATCCCACATACCCGCTACACTACCCCCAATACAACAAACAATCTTGGTTATCTGTCCTTAGCCCCCCCCCCCCCCCCCCCTATCCTCCACCCCCACCCTTATCCCCGAGAGAGAAAATGGAGTTTTACGTCCTCTTGGTCTGAATCAGACACATATGGGACATTTGTAAATACAAATATGGTGGGAACAATACTGGAGGCAATGCCCGGAGGCAGTACGAAACCAGTAAAGTCCCGATTTTTAAAAATTAATACAGATAGCTGTAGCGGTGACCACGCCTCGGTTAAACCTCATCGGCTATGGTACCGCCATAAGTAGTGAATTAAATATACCCTTATCCCCGAAACACAATCGATTTTTTTTTATCTCTCAACCCTTCACACTTAACTAGTATACTAAACTACCCCTTCCCCATATGGGCCTTTCTGGTGGACTGACTAGAAACAACTCTAGTGCCTTTCTGGTGGACTGACTAGAAACACCTCTAGTGCCTTTCTGGTGGACTGACTAGAAACAACTCTAGTGCCTCTCTGGTGGACTGACTAGAAACAACTCTAGTGCCTTTCTGGTGGACTGACTAGAAACAACTCTAGTGCCTTTCTGGTGGACTGACTAGAAACAACTCTAGTGCCTTTCTGGTGGACTGACTAGAAACAACTCTAGTGCCTTTCTGGTGGACTGACTAGAAACAACTCTAGTGCCTTTCTGGTGGACTGACTAGAAACAACTCTAGTGCCTTATGTTACTTCTCTACGTGATATTGAACTCCCACTTTTCAGCGGAACATTCTCAACGCGAAAATGTGATGGGGTGGGGGTGGGTGGTGAGGTGGGGTGGGGGTGGGGGTGTGTGCTGTCTAAAATCTGTAACTATTACTGTATTATGCGCGCATACGTACACGTCACTCCTTGGCGGAGGTGTTTCCAGTACGTGACCAAAACTACCGACTTGATAACAAGCTGAATCGCATGGGTTGTACAAGTTAAGTCACAAACAGTATGGACTCCTTATCAGTATTGTACGGGCCGGGTGCGGGTATGGTGTGGGGTCACCCTAGGTTTTGCTGTCTAGAAAGAATAAAGACAGGGTCGGGGTGGGGTAGGGGATGGGGTGGGGAGGCGGGGGTGGGTAGACCAGCTGATTTTTCTTCTTTTTTAAAGGGAGGGAGGGAGGGAGTGGTAGAAGAATGGGTGAGAGGCAGAAAAATGTGTGTGTGTGTGTGTGTGTGTGTGTGTGTGTGTGTGTGTGTGTGTGTGTGTGTGTGTGTGTGTGTGTGTGTGTGTGTGTGTGTGTGCGCGTGTGTGCGTGTGTGTGTGTG